>MCJB01016968.1:4208-17429 GCA_002018475.1 Nicotiana obtusifolia
AATCTTGTTGCAGGCGTGCAACTCGACCCCATTTCCTTATTTTTCCTGTGGTAGGCGTACCACCCACTCCCATTTCATTATCTTGTTGCAAGCGTGCAACCCGGTCCCTTTTCATTTCATTTCTGTGGTAGGCGTACCACCCGACCCCTTTTCATTTCATTTCTGTGGTAGGCGTACCACCCGACCCCTTTTCATTTCATATATATATCCTGTTGCAGGCCTGCAACTCGACCCCATTTCCTTATATCCTGTTGCAGGCGTGCAGCTCGACCCCATTTCCTTACATTTTGTGGTAGGCGTACCACCCGCTCCCATTTCAATAGTCATCACACAAATCACAAGAATTTCAGTAAAGAAACAAAACAATCATCCATATACGACCCACGGTCATGCTTGACATAGTAGAAACTAATTCCATAGTAGAAACTAATTTAATACAAATAGTAGAAACTAATTCCATATGAATTTACAAATTTTTCGGATTAAAATCCGGAATTTAACTCAAAATTGCCAGTGGGGCCCACTTCTGTAATCGTACAAAACCCACAAAATGTGATAACCCATTCAGATATGAGTTCAACCATACAAAAATTATTGAATTCCGACATCGGATCGATCTCCAAATCTTAAATCTAAACTTAAGGGTTTTCCATAATTTTCCCAACCTAAATCACCAATTAATTGCTAAAAATAGTGATAAACTGAGGTAATTCCTCCAAAATTGAGTTAGGAACACTTACCCCGATGTATCCCTTGAAATCCCTCCAAGAATTTCTTCAAGACTTGCTTTAATCCAAGCTCTCTAGCTCCAAATGTGTTTAGAATGGTCAAATCCCCTTCTTTAAGAATCTACACAAGATAATCTCCTTTGGATATGGTTTTGAAGTTGGTTTGTTGTGATTCTAGGGCGTTTGGAGGTGTTCCTCTTCGTGGGTAACGAAAATGGGTCTTGTAGAACAAAATGGGCACTGCTACTTAAAAAGTATCAAAAATCGAGTTAAAACACCCCTGTCAGGCCATATTTGCGATTCGCAAACTGTCGCATAACAGGTTTGCGGTTCGCATTTTTGGCCGCAGAAATCGCAAACCTCGCCCCAAGTTCTGCCTCAGTTTGCGATTTCTAGGTCAAATTTGCGGTTCGCATGTCGAATTTGCGGTCGCAAATTTGACATGTCTGCAGATTTTTTTCCTGACACGAAAATAGGCATAACTTTCTCATACGATGTCCGAATTGGACGATTCTTTTTGCTATGACTCCGAAATTTCGATACGGATCTAATGCTTCAATTAAAACTGAATTTGGAGCCCATTTTCATAATGTTATACCACTTATTATTGAAGAGACAATATCGACACATTCTTGAAATGCCAATGTTAAACTCCATCAACCATCCAAAATCCATTCAAGGCCCTCCGGAAACTCAACCAAACATGCCAACATATCCCATAACATTATTCAAACTTGTTCCAACCATCGGAATGCTCAAAACAACCTCTCAACACCAGATTCGCGTTGGATTCAAGCCTAAGGATTTTAAAATCTTCTAAATCGCTCTTTTAATCTAAACCCAACCAAACCACGTCTGAATGACCTGAAATTTTACACACAAAGTCATAAATCTCATATCGAAGCTACAGCAACTTTCGGAATTCCATTCCGACCCTCGGATCAAAATCTCGCTCATCAACCGGAAATCGCCAAAATTCTAACTTCACCAATTCAAGCCTAATTCTACTCGGGACCTCCGAAACAAATTCCGATTTCACTCCAAAGTCATAAATCATCTCCCGAAACTAATCGAATCGTCGGAATTCACATCCGAGCCTCCTAACTCATAGGTCAACATCGGGTTGACTTTTCCGATTTAACCCTTCTTGAAAGAAACTAAATGTCTCATTTCTTACCAATTTCACTCCGTACTCAACTACTCAATTTGATTACATAAAACACAGATAACGAAATATAATGAGACAGAAAATGGGGAAGACGAAGTGGTAACCCACGAGACGACTGGTTGGGTCGTCACATATATGTGGTATTTGACCGGCTTCGAGTATCTAGATATTCTTCATGCCTTTAATTGAAGTGTCATAACCTGTGATATCTTTCATCATTAATCTACTCTTACATGCTCTGCTTGACATTATTAGCACTTGATCTTCCTCTTACTTGTTATTTTACACTTATATGCTTTAGTTGAAGTTGTTGCCTTCCTTATTATCTTATGACCTCTTAATTGTTGAGTTCCTTCTATGACTTCGTGCTTATCTACTACTTGCCTTAATTGTTGTAATTGCACATCTTAGTTGTCACGCGCTTCACTTGTCCTGTTGCTTTTGTAATATTTTTTTGCGTTCCTTGATTATTACATGGTTCCTTTATTGCGTGTACTTATACCCTATGATTGTAGAAATTCTTGTAAATTGAGTATTGGATTGTTGTTGTTAATTTAAATTGCTTTTTGATCGGGTTGCATGCTGCAACAGGTGGAATAAGGGAGGATTATGATATTGATACGGTGGGATCGGGTTGCACGCCGCAACGAGTGGAATAAGGGAGGATTATGTGATATGGCAAAATAAGGGAGGATTTGCTATTGATATGGTGGGATCGGGTTGCGTCCCGCAACGGATTTTGTATGTTATTCTTGATATTGATATGGTAAAATAAGGGAGGATTGTGTTTGTACGATGGGATCGGGTTGCGCGCCGCAGCAAATTATGTGTGTTGTATTCATTGTTGTATTGTGTTAGCTTTCAGTATTTATCATATGAGATTCTGAGGACTGATATTTTGGATTTACTGATTTCATGGATTGAGTTGTTTTCATTAGTTTACTACTTTGCTATCATTTCCTGTTTTTCTTTCCTATTACTATTATTTTGGTGAATTGAATTTCAAGATGAATTTACTTCGCTAAGTCATTATCTCATACCCTATTGAGTGGTTAGTAACATAACGATTTTAAGTAAAAGAATTTTTAACATGCTTATCTTACGTGACTCTTAAGCTAAAACTCGTTGTTTCATTTGATACTTTACTATTCTTAATAGTTGTCATATTTCACATTAATTGATTTCTCAACTTAAACTTCTCACCTTATCTGATGTTTTTACTTTGCTTAAAAATCATTATTATGTTTTAATTTAACACATTCTATATTTAACTCGGTAGCTTATTCGATGCTTTATTTATTTTAAAATGTTATTTTCTTCACCTAAATGATTTCTAAAATAAACTCATTTTCTAATCTGATTTCCTACTTTGTTCAAAGTTGTTATTGTGCCTTATCGTACATAAATAAATCTCTTGAACATTTTAATTAGCATTTGACACTGATACTATGTACATGGTAGCACGTGGATTTTGCCGTGCAGAAGTGATTTGGAATAATATAGGCACAAGGTGCTATGTGTAAGGTTTGGAAGTTGTGACTTATGATATGAGATTACGAGAAGTGGTACCTGGGGTAATTCTTGTTGAAATTTGTGCATTAAGAATGATTTGATTAATTGGGTTGTCATCGGTTCCCTTACTTGAACACATTTATATTTCATCTGTGCCCCCGAATATGTTGTTGCTTAATTACTTGGTTGTTTCTCGTTGCCATTCATGCTCCTATTATTTTCACTGTTGATTGTAATTTGTGATCCCTCTGTTATTGGCCTTACATTGTTGTTCTTTCCTTTGCTAGCTTTATGTTATATCCTGCACAGGTTTACGTGTCTGGTAGGTGTCTTGACCTGGCCTCGTCACTACTCTACCGAGGTTAGGCTTGATACTTACTGGGTACCACTGTGGTGTACTCATGCTACGCTTATGCACATTTTTGTGCAGATTCAGGTACTTCGGATCAAGTTAGTTTTGAGACTTATGCATGTGCAGCTGGAGACTTCAAGGTATACCTGTTGGACGTTCATAGGCTCCGAAGTCAGCTTCTGTAGTGTTTTGTTTCCATTGTTTCCTATTATTCCGGGACAGTGATGTATTGTTATTTCTAGTTACTCTTAGAAAAGCTTATGACTTGTACTACCGGTTTTGGGATTATGTAACTGATGTTGGTTCAACTATGTTGTTATAGATATTATTAATGTATTGTAGTTAAGTTAGTTAAATTCCATTAATAATCAGCAAGTGTTAGGCTTACCTAGTTTTAAAGTCTAGGTGTCATCACAACATCCTAAGGTGGGAAATTGGGTTCATGACAGGTTCTCATTGCAGTTTATGTTACACTTGATCTATCTATTTAATGACCTTGGTTGACAGTCTTGTTGTTGAAACCATGCCTATTTTGTACATTTAGTGATCCATATGAGTCAATAACTGTAGTCTGAAATCTTGTGGTGAACTTGTTAGCATAGCTATCCCTTATTTGCCCACTTGCCATGTCCCTCTGCTATCTCATGACTATGAACTCTATGGGAATGGCTATCTAAAATATTTACTGTTATGATGGTTGAATGACTCTTATTGACCGGTATACTTGTGCCCGCACTCATCATGCTACTTCTGCTAGTCCAGAGATGTTTATGAACCGTTCCTATGCCCTTAGCTTAAGAAAATTGTATGCTTGGATCACCCTTTTACCTGCTAAGATTTATACTTACAGTCACATGCAATATTGTCACGACCCGGATTTCCCACCCTCGGGCGTCGTGATGGCGCCTACTAGTGAAAGTTAGGCCAGCCAGTCAATCGGACTAGTTACCACGTTTCAAATTACGAATTCATTACATCACGAATGTATCAACTGAAAAGCAGTAATTCGATAAACGAAATAAACACAAAGTTAATACTATACACAACTATCGCCGATAAACTATCCACAACGATCTACCCAAGATCTGGTGTCATAGTTTCACAGACTATCTAAGAGTGCTACAAACAGGGTCTGAAGAATATAACAAAATGTTGTTTCTGGACTACATAGAGAAACAGATACAAGGAATGGACAAGGGACTCCAAGATCCGCGGACGTCTGCAGGACTACCTTGGGTCGCCTGAAAATCAAAGGCTGGAAGCTTCCGACTGTTCGAAGCCTGCGGCACTGGGATCTGCACAAAAGAGTGCAGAGTGTAGAATCAGCACAACCGACCCCATGTGCTGGTAAGCGCCTGGCCTAACCCCGGCGAGGTAATGACGAAGCTAGGACCAGACTCCAGATAAACCTGCGCAATTTTAAGCATGTATATATATATGTATCTACAACAGAAGATAGAAATACATAAACAACTTAAACAGGGAAAAGAGAGCATACATCAGAACGGCAGACAAATAAAGCAAAAGGAATCACCAAAGAGTAAGAAAGAAAACTACAATTCAACTTTTAACACAAATGAAATGGAATACAATCCACCCTTTTTCCTCCAGCAACCTCTTGTTGCAGGCGTGCAACCCGTTCCCACTTACAGTAACCACTTGTGGCAGGCGTGCTACCCGCTCCCACATACATCACATCCCGTGGCAGGCGTGCCACCCGCTCCCACATACAATATATATTGTGGTAGGCGTACCACCCGCTCCCACTTTCATAATATCTCGTGGAAGGCGTGCCACCCTCTCCCACTTACAATATATATACTGTGGTAGGCGTACCACCCGCTCCCACTTTCATAATATCTCGTGGTAGGCGTGCCACCCGCTCCCACTTACAATATATATACTGTGGTAGGCGTACCACCCGCTCCCACTTTCATAATATCTTGTGGCAGGCGTGCCATCCGCTCCCACTTTCATCATCACAACAATCACAAGAAATCCCGTCAAGGGAACAAATCAACATAACAACTTCCCAGCAAGGGAACAAATAACAGCAAACAATCATCCTGGCCAGGGGGAATTCAGCTATAACCAACCCAAAACATGACTCCTATTTAGCCCAATCAATGTTAGTACTCAATTACAGTCGAAGTTCTACAATTAACCTCCCAACCCAATTATCGTTTTATTAACTCTAGACACGACTCTACTAATGTGACACTGGACCCTTTAAACTTCTAACGGACTCCTAAAACACTACCCACAATTTTGACACGGGACCTTTTCGACTTCCTAACAATTCTTAGTCAACTAGTCTAGTTGACCATCAACTTTATGCCGAATAGGAGAAGGCTAGAACCATAACCAAAGGAACAACTAAAATAAGGAAACCTTGTGGTAGGCGTACCACCCGCCCTCAATTCACAATATCTCGTGGCAGGCGTGCCACCCGCTCCCACATGCAACACATCATAACAATTCAAGGAAAATATTCAACAATTTGAAACAATAGTCACACAACGATTAACCATATACGACCCACGGTCATGCGTGACACCAACATATAGACACCCGTCACTATGCCTGTACGTTGTTCTCAAGAAGGAGCAATTTAGCAAACAAGACACGATTTCTAATCCCTCAAGCTAAGGTTAGAACGAACACTTACCTTGCTTTGCGAAAATTCCTAGATTTCCAACAATTCTTCAAGCCCAACCTTTTATGGGTACTCACAAACTTTAGGTGGACACAATCGAAGCTAACGAGCTGTAACTTGGTAGGGTGCCTTAACTCAGCTGAAATCTTGGTACAATTTGCAGCAATTGTGGGTTGGGTCTTTGGTGTTAGAGGGTGGGGTTTCTTGTGATAGATGTTGGGGTTTGTTTTCAAGGTGATTTGGAGGTTGATTTGCTGGGGTTTGAGGGTGTTTTAGTGAGTTTTTCTGAGGTGACTAACGAAGTAAGGGGGTTTTGCATGTTAGTGTTCCTAGTTCCTATTTATTGTGGGTCGAAATTCGGGACAAAAATAAAATTTCATTCTGGTCACAAACTCAACATGCGGTCCGCATTTGGACCGCATTTCTGACATGGCATTTGGCCCAAAACTCTGCCTCATTCTGCGATCTCACTATGGGATTTGCGGTCCGCATTTGAGGAATGCGGTCCGCATTTTTGACATAAGACTTTTCCAGTTTTCTGTTCCAATCTGCGATACAAGCAGCCAAATTTGCGGTCCGCATTTCGGACATCATTTCTATCATGAACCTTTGCCCTGAAATCTGCCCAAGTATGCGATGCCCATGTAAGATATGCGGTCCGCATGTTTGAAATGCGACCGCATATCCTGCATTACTTACCTTTTTGAACTCTTTTCTTAATTATTGGATTATTATACCTCATACCTGCAAAAATGTTAAAATTGCATAATTACAAAAAGGAATTTGCACTTAAAACAAGCCAAATCTGAATGATTAGTATCATAGGTGTTTCTACGACACATCGGATCGTTACATTCTCCCCCTCTAAGACAATCGTTCGTCCTCGAACGGGCAAGATAAAGAAGTACCTGAGTCGGGGAAAAGATGTGGATAACGGCTCCACATATCGGGCTCGAACTCCCAGGTCGATGCCTCAGGTGGCTGACCCCTCCACTGAACACGAACAGAAGGAAAACTCTTCGACCTCAACTGACGGACTTGCCGATCTAGGATAGCCACCAGTTCCTCCTCATAAGACAAGTCCTTGTCCAGCTGAACGGTGCTAAAATCTAGCACGTGAGTTGGATCGCCGTGATATTTCCGGAGCATGGATACATGAAAAACCGGATGTACGGCCGATAGGCTTGGCGGCAATGCAAGCCTATAAGCCACTTCCCCCACTCGATCTAGAATTTCGAATGGACCAATGAACCTAGGGCTAAGCTTGCCCCTCTTCCCAAATCTCATCACGCCTTTCATAGGCGACACCTGGAGTAATACCCGTTCACCAACCATGAAAGACACATCCCGTGCCTTACGATCCGCATAGCTCTTTTGCCTGGACTGAGCTGTACGAAGCCTTTCCTGAATGATTTTGACCTTGCTCAAGGCCTCCTGAACCAGATCAATGCCTAACAACCGAGCCTCTCCTGGCTCAAACCACCCAACCGGAGTTCGACACCGCCTGCCATATAATGCTTCATAAGGAGCCATCTGAATGCTCGACTGGTAGCTGTTATTGTAGGCGAACTCTGTTAATGGCAAAAACTGGTCCCACGACCCTCCAAAGTCAATAACACAAGCTCGAAGCATATCCTCCAATATCTGAGTAGTCCGCTCGGACTGTCCGTCCGTCTGAGGATGAAACGTTGTGCTTAACTCAACCTGGGTGCCCAACTCCCGTTGGACTTCCCTCCATAAACACGAAGTAAACTACGTAACCCGGTCCGAAATAATAGATACTGGCACACCATGAAGGCGAACAATCTCCCGAATATAAATCTCAGCTAACCTCTTAGATGAATAAGAGACTGCCACTGGGATGAAATGTGCTGACTTGGTCAGCCTGTCAACAATGACCCAAATTGCGTCGAACTTCTTCCCGGTCTGCGGAAGTCCAACAACGAAATCCATAGTGATCCGTTCCCACTTCCACTCGGGGAGTTCAATTCTCTGGAACAGTCCACCAGGTCGCTGATGCTCGCACTTGACCTGCTGGCAATTCAAACACCGAGCCACGTACGCAAATATATCCTTCTTCATTCTACGCCACCAATAATGCTGTCGCAAATCCTGATACATCTTTGCGGCGCCCGGATGAATAGAATACCTGGAGCTATGGCCCTCCTTCAAAATCAACTCCCGAAGTCCCTCTACATTGGGCACACAAACTCGACCCTGTAATCTCAAAATCCCATCATCACCTAAGGTGACATGCTTGGCACCTCCTTGCTGTACCGTGTCCCTAAGGACACACAAATGGGGATCATCAAACTATCGATCACGTATTCGTTCCAATAACGAAGAATGAGCAACCGTGTAAGCTAATACCCGATTCGGCTCAGAAATGTCCAATCTCACAAATCGATTGGCCAAAGTCTGAACGTCCAAAGCAAGTGGTCTTTCACTGACTGGAATATAGGCAAGACTGCCCATACTGGCCGACTTTCTACTTAAGGCATCGGCCACCACGTTGGCCTTTCCCGGGTGATATAAGATAGTGACATCATAGTCCTTTAGCATCTCCAACCACCTCCTCTGCCTCAAATTTAACTCCTTTTGCTTGAACAGGTACTGAAGGCTCTTATGATCCGTGAACACCTCACAAGGCACGCCATATAAGTAGTGCCTCCAAATCTTCAAGGCGTGAATTATGGCCGCCAATTCTAAATCATGCACCGGATAGTTCTTCTCATGAATTTTCAATTGCCTCGAAGCATAGGCAATGACCTTGCCCTCTTGCATTAACACTGCACCAAGCCCAATACGAGAGGCATCACAATAAAATGTGTAAGGCCCTGAGCCTGTGGGCAAGACTAACACTGGTGCCGTGGTCAGAGCTGTCTTGAGTTTCTGAAAGCTCACCTTACACTCATCCGACCACCTGAACCGGGCACCTTTCTGGGTCAACTTGGTCATCGGGGCTGCAATAGATGAAAACCCCTCCACGAACTGACGATAGTAGCCTTCCAGTCCCAAGAAACTCCGGATCTCTGTAACTGACGCCGGCCTAGGCCAGTTCTTGATTGCCTCAATCTTTTTCGGATCAACCTGAATACCCTCTGCCGATACAATATGACCCAGAAATGTAAGCGAACTCAACCGGAGTTCACATTTCGAAAACTTAGCATACAACCGACTATCCCTCAGAGTCTGAAGAACCACTCTGAGATGTTGTGCATGCTCCTCCTGGCTGCGGGAATATACCAGGATGTCGTCAATGAACACTATCACGAACAAATCCAGGTAAGGTCTGAACACTCGGTTCATCAAGTCCATAAAAGCTGCTGGGGCATTTGTCAACCCGAAGGACATCACCAACAATTCATAATGCCCGTACCGAGTAGGAAAAGCTATCTTAGGGATATCGGACGCCCTAATCTTCAACTGATGGTAGCCAGACCTCAAATTGATCTTCTAGAATACCCTGGCACCCTGGAGCTGATCAAACAAATCATCGATCCTCGGCAATGGATACTTATTCTTAATTGTAACCTTGTTCAATTGTCGGTAATCGATGCACATTCTCATTGACCCGTCCTTCTTTTTAACAAACAACACCGGCGCACCCCAAGGTGAAACACTGGGTCTAATGAAACCCTTCTCGAGCAAGTCTTGCAACTGCTCTTTCAATTCTTTTAACTCTGGCGGGGCCATGCGATACGGCGGAATAGAAATGGGTTGAGTGCCCGGAGCCACATCAATGCAAAAGTCAATATCCCTGTCGGGTGGCATCCCCGGCAGGTCGGATGGGAAAACCTCGGGAAACTCACAAACCACGGGCACAGACTCAAGAGAGAGGACCTCAGCACTGGAATCACGAACGTGAGCCAAATAAACCAAACACCCCTTCTCGACCATACGTCGAGCCTTCATATAGGAGATAATGCTACAGGTGGAATGACCAGGAGTCACTTTCCACTCCAAACGGGGAATACCTGGTAAAGCTAAGGTCACAGTCTTGGCATGGCAGTCCAAGATGGCGTGATAAGGTGATAACCAGTCCATCCCCAATATGACATCAAAATCAACCATGTCCAAAATCAATAAGTCTACGCGTGTCTCAAGACCCCAATCACTATAGCACAAGAACGATGGACTCGATCTACCACAATGGAATCACTCACCGGAGTAGACACATAAACAGGAACACTCAATGAATCACTAGGCATGGCCAGATACGGTGCAAAATAAGAGGAGACATACGAGTAGGTAGACCCTGGATCAAATAATGCCAAAGCATCGTTATCACAGACCAGAACCGTACCTGTAATCACTACATCTGAAGCCTCTGCCTCGGGCCGAGCTGGAAAAGCATAACATCGGGGCTGAGCCCCACCACACTGAGTCACATCTCTAGGACGGCCTGCTACTGGTTGGCCCCCACCTCTGCCGACCTGAGTTCCACCTCCAACACCTCTACCTCTACCTCTAGCACCTCTACCCCCACCCCTAGCTAGTTGGGCGGGCTACGGAACATCTGGTGCCTATGTCATAACATGGGAATCCTGGTGTGGAGAGTTGTTTATAGCATGGCGGCAATACCTAGCAATGTGCCTTGTGTCGCCACACATGTAACAAGCCTTAGGCTGCCGACTCTGGAAACTCCGTAGCAGTTGTGCACTGATAGACTGCTGATCAAAATACTGCATCTGAGAACCGCGGTTACCTGAAGCATTGTGAGAAACCTGGAGAGCTGACTGAAAGGGCCTAGGAGGATGGCCTCTACCATATGAATCTCTGATTCCAGAAGAAGTACCAATGAATCTACCTGAATGACGGGGTTTCTTATCCGACCCATGACCACCTCCATGCGACAGAACCATCTCGACTCTGCGGGCCACATTGACCGCCTCCTGGAAGGTAATCTCACTACCAGTCTCCCTAGCCATCTGAAGGCTAATCGGCTGGATGAGACCGTCAATAAATCTCCTCACCCTCTCCCTCTCTGTCGGGAGTATGATGAGAGCATGCCGAGCCAAGTCGATGAACATGGACTCATATTGGGTAACTGTCATGGACCCCTATTGAAGGCGCTGAATAAGCCTCTCTCTAAGTGACGGGGAGAAACTTCTCCAGAAACAACTCTGTAAACTGCTCCCAAGTCAAAGACGGCAAACCGGCTGGCCTAGTCAAGCAATAATCCCGCAACCAAGTCTTGGCGGATCCAGACAGACAAAATGCTGCAAAGTCTACCCCGTTGGTCTCAACAATGCCCATATTCCTGAGGACCTCGTGGCAGCTGTATAGGAAGTCCTGGGGATCCTCCGAAGAAGCACCGCTGAAGGTAGTGGTGAAGAGCTTGGTGAACCTGTCCAGTCTCCACAAAGCATCGGCGGACATGGCCGCCCCATTGCTGGCCTGAGCTACTACTCCCGGCTGGACTGTCACAGCTGGCTGAACTGCTGGAACCTGAGCCTGGGGAGCTACTGGTTCCGGAGTACGAGTAGCAGTAATCTGAACCCCTTCTCCAGCCTGAGGAGTGGCTGGTGCTGCCGGAAGTAAGCCCGCTCGGGTGACATTCTCCATGAGGCCCACCAACCGGACCAAAGTGTCCTGAAGAACTAGGGTGGAAATAAACCCCTCGGGGACCTGAGCTAGGCCCACCGGAGCTGCTGGGGTCGGAACCTCCTCGTCAAGATCAATCTGAGGTTCCGCCACCGGTGCTGCTGCAGGAGGCTGAGTCCTGCCCCTGCCTCGACCCCTAGCACGACCTCGACCCCGCACTTTGCCCCGCGTGGGAGCTGTTGCTAGGGGCTCGGGCCGCGGAACGGTAGATGAGGAAGCGCGTGTTCTCGCCATCTATGAAGGAACAGAGTAGGAATCCAATTAGCATTTCAGAAGCAAACCGCCCGACAAGAATGAACAAATGTGAAATTTTTCAAAACTCTATAGCCTTTGGGGGATAAATACAGACGTATCTGTACCGATCCTTCAGACTCTACCGAGTTTGTCTGTGAACTGTGAGGCCTATGTAAACCTAGGGCTCTGATACCAACCTGTCACGACCCGGATATCCCACCCTCGGGCATCGTGATGGCGCCTACTAGTGGCTAGGCCAGCCAGTCAATCGGACTAGTTACCACGTTTCAAATTATGAATTCATTACATCACGAATGTATCAACTGAAAAGCAGTCATTCGATAAACGAAATAAACACAAAGTTAATACTATACACAACTATCGCCGATAAACTATCCACAACGGTCTACCCAAGATCTAGTGTCACAGTTTCACAGACTATCTAAGAGTGCTACAAACACGGTCTGAAGAATATAATAAAATATTATTTCTGGACTACATAGAGAAACAGATACAAGAAATGGACAGGGGACTCCAAGATCCGCGGACGTCTGCAGGACTACCTTGGGTAGCCTGAAAATCAAAGGCTAGAAGCTTCCTACTGTTCGAAGCTTGCGGCACTAGGATCTGCACAAAAGAGTGCAGAGTGTAGTATCAGTACAACCGACCCCATGTGCTGGTAAGCGCCTGGCCTAACCCCGGCGAGGTAGTGACGAGGCTAGGACCAGACTCCAGATAAACCTGTGCAATTTTAAGCATATATATATATATATATATATATATATATATATGTATGTATGTATCTACAACAGAAGATAGAACTACATAAACAACTTAAACAGGGAAAAGAGAGCATACATCAGAACGGCAGACAAATAAAGCAAAAGGAATCACCAAAGAGTAAGAAAGAAAACTACAATTCAACTTTTAACACAAATGAAATGGAATACAATCCACCCTTTTT
>MCJB01016968.1:17814-53081 GCA_002018475.1 Nicotiana obtusifolia
CCCGCTCCCACTTTCATAATATCTCGTGGCAGGCGTGCCACCCGCTCCCACTTTCATCATCACAACAATTACAAGAAATCCCGGCAAGGGAAAAAATCAACATAACTACTTCCCAGCAAGGGAACAAATAACAGCAAACAATCATCCTGGCCAGGGGGAATTCAGCTATAACCAACCCGAAACTTGACTCCTATTTAGCCCAATCAATGTTAGTACTCAATTACAGTCGAAGTTCTACAATTAACCTCCCAACCCAATTATCCTTTTATTAACTCTAGACACGACTCTACTAATGTGACACTGGACCCTTTAAACATCAAACGGACTCCTAAAACACTACCCACAATTTTGACATTGGACCTTTTCGACTCCTAACAATTCTTACTCAACTAGTCTAGTTTACCATCAACTTTATGCCGAATAGGAGAAGTCTAGAACCATAACCAAAGGAACAACTAAAATAAGGAAACCTTGTGGTATGCGTACCACCCGCCCTCAATTCACAATATCTCGTGGCAGGCGTGCCACCCGCTCCCACATGCAACACATCATAACAATTCAAGGAAAATATTCAACAATTTGAAATAATAGTCACACAACGATTAACCATATACGACCCACGGTCATGCGTGACACCAACATATAGACACCCGTCACCATGCCTATACGTTGTTTTCAAGAAGGAGCAATTTAGCAAACAAGACACGATTTGTAATCCCTCAAGCTAAGGTTAGAACGAACACTTACCTTGCTTTGCAAAAATTCCTAGATTTCCAACAATTCTTCAAGCCCAACCTTTTATGGGTACTCACAAACTTTAGGTGGACACCATCGAGGCTAACGAGCTGCAACTTGGGAGGGTGCCTTAACTCAGCTGAAATCTTGGTACGATTTGCAGCAATTGTGGGCTGCGTCTTTGGTGTTAGAGGGTGGGGTTTCTTGTGATAGATGTTGGGGTTTGATTTCAAGGTGATTTGGAGGTTGATTTGCTGGGGTTTGAGGGTGTTTTAGTGAGTTTTTTTGAGGTGACTAACGAAGTAAGGGGGTTTTTGCATGTTAGGGTTCCTAGTTCCTATTTATAGTGGGTCGAAATTCGGGACAAAAATAAAATTTCAGGTGTCCAGAATGCGATCGCATTCTGGTCGCAAACTCAACATGCGGTCCGCATTTGGACCGCATTTCTGACATGGCATTTGGCCCAAAACTCTGCCTCATTCTGCGATCTCACTGTGGGATTTGCGGTCCGCATTTGAGGAATGCGGTCCGCATTTTTGACATAAGACTTGTCCAGTTCTCTGTTCCAATCTGCGATACAGGCAGCCAAAGTATGCGACGCCCATGTAAGATATGCGGTCCGCATGTCTGAAATGCGGCCGCATATCCTGCATTACATACCTTTTTGAACTCTTTTCTTAATTATTGGATTCTTATACCTCATACCCTGTAAATATGTTAAAATTACATAATTACAAATAGGAATTTGCGCTTAAAACAAGCTAAATCTGAACGATTAGTATCATAGGTGTTTCTACGACACATCGGGTTGTTACAAATATTGACCCTCCCACAATGTTATGTTGTACTCAAATGAACAATCCTCATTAATAGGATTGCTCATGTTTTATCATGTTAATCTATTTTGTTTAAATAACTCCACACTTGATTATGTTGCCATGAGATTGCTTATCATGATAACCTATGTACATGAAGACCGTGAATTGAACTTTGTTTGTGTAACTTGCTTATGAAATCACTTACCTATTTAAATGAACTTATTATGGCCTGTTTGTTTTGTTCTAATCAATTAAGAATGGATAGCTCCGCCTACTTCTCCATGTCTGTCTAATACCATTGTGTATAGGAGAACCTGATCATGAACTGGAGTGTTATTTGGCTCTAACAGTTTGAAAGCCTATTAAAATGTACGTTGTTACTACTAGATATCATGCTATTAGGAAAAAACTGACTTTACTACTTACATGGATGTCTCGGTTGTTTGCTATCATCTTAGGGAAGTTTGAATCTAGTGTAGTTGTTCAATAAAGTGAGGTCTCAGTCATGTGAATGTTAGCTCTAGACTGTTTTGAAGATTATTGAAATATTTGTTGACTTATCCTAGGTGTTATTAACCTGTTTAATGAACCTGAAGTGTTAAACCTTAATTAGGGTTAATAAAATTAATGTACATGTCCTTCCCTGTCACTTACTAATGCTCAGATCATTTAACCAGGCATTTCTGGGATTGAATTGGTAAGGGATAACATCCATCTGCTGATAATATGCCACTAGCTTTCCTTGTTTTATATTTGTCTTCTTAGTAATTATCTTCCTAAGTGTTCTGATGCATGTTATGATCAATCTTAAGGCCATTGATATTATTGTACCCTATAAGTCTATTTGCGATAGTTTGCCTTTATACTTAGTATTCTTGTCACGACCCCAATCTCCATCCGTAGGATATCATGATGGCACCTAGTATATAAGACTTAAGTAAGCCTAACATACATGAAGAATTTAACAGAAAGACTAACGGTGCTATTGGAATAATTTTGATACTTTGATTGTCTAGGAACATAGGAAAACCAAGTCAAGTAGTAAAAGTTAAATTAGAAATTTTGCTTACCTTAGTTACTCTAACGTTTGATCACTATTAATTTTAACTAACTTTTTCAACGAACGAACATTTTTATCTATGTTATCACTAATGATTTCAGTAAATAATTAGCTTTGGCAGATTTAAAAGTGAAAATGAATCCTCTTTGAAAAATTGTCAGCTAAATTTCAAATAATGCAAGAGTTGTTTTCAAGAAGTAAAAACAACACCAATCAAGTTTGCAAAGAATAAACACCTATAAGTTTAAAAACACAAGGCTCTCTGCTGAAACTAATTTTCAAATAAGGTATATCCATTCCAACTTAAAAGTATATTTTCAAAGTGGTCTCTTATTCTACAAAGTTATAAACAAATAACAACCTTCTTTTTTAAAGTAAACACACAACACTTTTCAAAACAATAAGCTTTCAAACAAGATTCAAAACATCTTTTCATAAATCTTACTTAACAAATTTAACCGCTAACTAAACAGAATATAGACCTTTCTTTCCCCAAATCTCGCCTAAGTTTAAGGAGCTACCTCGGGTAGATTTTAAGGGATGCTTAACACCTTCCCCTTAGAAGAAATAGAATCCTTACCCAAATCTCACTGGTCAGCAGACCATCAGGATAATAACTTTCATAGACTTATAGGTACCCTAATATACCTTAAATATTTAGGTGGCGATTCTTCTTTATTAACTTCAGAAGAACCACTAGTTGTATTTTTCTTTGACCTATGCAAAATAGATTGCAACAAGTTCAACTTGACAAGTGCAAAAACACGAGGGGAGATTTTATTACCCACATATGCCGAAAGCGTGATGAAGACCACTTTGTTCGAGGTGAAGGATGGCGATATGGGATATAACATGATCCTTAGTTGCCCATGGATTCATGAAAAGAAAGCTGTGACATCCACTTATCATCAATTGTTGGAGTTGCAAACAGCAAACGGGATTAAGCATATCAGAGGTGATCAACCTGAAGCAAGGGAAATGAATGCAGTAACTCTCTCCAGCAGCAAGGCAGAAGGAACAAGTAAATAGAAATTACAGGAATCGGTGCCCGTTTCCATTCCGACTGAAGGTGATGGGAAAGAGGAGTCATCGGATTTTTATCATGTGCTTAGATCTTCCAGGTACCGGAAGAAGCAAATGCTACAAAGTCGACGCAGAGGAGCTGGAACAAATCGCTTTGTTCCCTAAGTTCCCGGATAAAAAAATTTACCTAGAAACGGGATTAAGTCCAGAACTCAGGCTTAAAATTATTGAGTTTTTAAAAGCTAACTTTGATTTCTTTGCATGATCTCATTCTGATATGATAGGTATTCCACTAGATGTGGCTGTCCACAAGTTAAGTTTGGACACAAATTTTCCATCAGTGAAGCAAAAGAAACGGTGGATAGCTGAGGTTAGGAACATGCTTGTTATGGAGGAGGTAACCCGGTTATTAAATATTGGCTCAATTCGTGAGGTAAATTATCCTGATTGGCTAGCTAACGTAGTGGTTGTTTCTAAATTTGAATGTGTATAGATTATAGTGATTTAAATAAGACATGCCCTAAAGATTTATTCCCATTGCCAAACATTAACCAAATGATCGATGCTACGGCCGGGCATGAATTAATGTGATGCCTTTCGGGCTTAAGAATATTGGAGTCACTTATCAGAGGCTCGTTAATAAAATGTTTGAACATCAAATTGGTAAAACTATGAAATTTTATATTGATGATATGTTGGTTAAGTCTCTTAATGCAGGAAGTCAATTGACTGATTTACAAGAGACATTTGATATTCTAAAGAAATACAACATGAAACTCAACCCTGCAAAATGCGCTTTTGGAGTTCGGTCCGGAAAGTTTCTTGGTTTCTTAGTTTCTCAAAGAGGAATTGAAGTAAATCTCGACAAGATTAAGGCCACGGAGGATATCCCTGACCAATTGACAACTATGAAGGATAGAAAGGTTGACCGGCAAGCTGGCGGCCTTATGTAGATTTATATCAAGGTCATCGAAAAAATGTCATTATTTATTTTCATTTTTAAAAAAGAAGAATGATTTCGTGTGGACTCCGAAATGTCAGCAAGTGTTGAAAGACCTAAAACGTTACTTGTCCAGTCCCCCGCTAATGTCCAAACCAAAGGAGGGTGAACAATTGTTAATTTATTTAGCAGTTTTGGAAGTTGTGGTGAGTGTAGTCTTGGTTCGAGAGGAAGAAAGTATGCAATTCCCTGTTTATTATGTTAGAAAAATACTGTCGGGAGTGGAGACACAATATTCGCACCTGGAAAAGTTGGCTCTATCTCTCGTAGTTGCCTCTCGAGAGCTTAGACCCTACTTTCAATGTTACCTAATAGTCGCTGTGACGACCTTTACCTTGCGGAACGTCCTTCATTAACCTAAATTATCAGGTCAATTGGCTAAATGAGCGGATTAGTGAATTTGATATAGAATATAAACCTTAGACAACTGTCAAGTCATAAGTTTTGGCCGACTTTGTGGCTGACTTTAGTTTGAGTAATGATGCCTTTAGCTGCTAAAGAAGCAATTCTGGTGTCGGGAACTGTCTTCAGTGTATGGACCTTGTTTAAGGACGAAGCCTCCAACGTAAAAGGTTCCAGTCTTGGGATAGCATTAATTACTCATTCGGGATAAACTTTGAGACAGACCATTAGAACTGTACCTTTGACTAACGATGAGGTAGAGTATGAGGCTTAGGTTGCAGGACTTGAATTAGCCCGAGAACTAGGCTCCAAGGTGATTGAAATAAAGTTTGGCATGCAGCTGGTAGTGAATCAAGTATATGGAGTCTTTGACACCAAAGAGGAGCGCATGTAATAGTACTTGAATAAAGTTCAAGTGTTACTTTCCCAATTCATAGAGTGGTCGATATTTCATATCCCAAGGGAAGAAAATGTGGAGCCAGACAAGTTGGCCAATTTAGGGCCGTCCATGGAAATGAAAGGAACCGATTTCGGTGTAGTTTCTCAGTTGTTGCATTCGGTACGGGTCATAGATGGATATTTCAAAGTTAATTCAACCAACCTGGTCTGGGATTGGAAAAATAAGTTTATAGAATACTTAAGGCATGGAAAATTACTTGAATGTCCTAAAGCCTCCTAAGTGCTACGAACTGAAGTTGCTCGTAATTGGCTCGTGGATGGTCAATTATACCGAAGGTCTTTTCAAGGGCCATTGGCTCGGTGTCCAAGAACATCACAGGCTGATTATGTGATGACAGAAGTTCATGAAGAGATTTTCGGAAATCATTTCGGTGCAGACTCGTTGGTTCTTAAATTGATAAGGGCTGGTTACTATTGTCCCTGGATGAAACAAAACGCGAAAGCATTTGTACAAAAATGTGATAAGTGTCAGCGTTATGCGCAACTAGTGCATCAGTCAGCAGAGCTTCTGTATTCGGTGGTGTCACCATGGCCATTCATGAAATGGGGGATACATAGCTGGTCCTTTGCCTCAAGGGCCTGGGCAGGGAAATTTCATATTACTTTTAACTGACTATTTCACTTAATGGGTTGAAGCAGGTGTTTACAAAAAGATTGGAGAGCTAGAAGTGATTGATTTCATTTGGAATCATATCATTTGTCGGTTTGGAGTATCGAAAGAAAGTGCTTGTGATAATGGGCTACAATTTATTGGTTCCAAAGTCACAAAGTTTTTGGAAAGATTGAAGATCAAAAGATTACATCTTCTCCATATCACCCAAGTGCCAATGGACAAGCGGAGTCAACCAACAAGGTGATAATTCAAAAACTAAAAAAGAAATGAGAGGACGCTAAAGGCAATTGGCCAGAAGAGTTACCGAGGGGGCTATGGGCATATCAAACAATGGCGAAGTCTAGCACGGGAAAGGCACCCTTTTCCCTTGTGTATGGCGCGGAAGCTTTGATTCCGGTGGAGATGGGGAACCAACCCCAAGGTATTCGTGGGCAAGCGAGGAAGAAAATAATGAAGCAATGCTGATTAAGTTGGATTTGCTTGAAGAGCATCGGAATTTAGCATATGTGAGGATGGTGGCACAAAATCAAAGGATGGAAAGATAGTATAATCACAGTGCAAATCTTCGATATTTGAAAGTCAGAGATTTGGTTTTGCGGAAAGTGACTCAAAGTACCCTGGAGATTAATGCCGATAAGTTAGGTCCAACGTGGGAAGGACCTTACCGGATTTCAGCTTTAACCTGTAAAGGTTCATATCAATTGGAAAATCAAGATGGAGTAAAATTACCAATCAATTGGAACATGACTCACCTCAAAAGGTATTACTGTTGAAGATCCTTGTTGATACTGAAATTTTGTGCTGCACTCTTTTTCCCTTCGTCTAGTTTTTGTCCCAATTGGATTTTTTCTGGCAAGGTTTTTAATGAGGCAGCAACGTAAAGCATACTGTGAGGAAGGATCATTGACGATATCAAGAACTCCAGTGGTCGAATTCTCATACTTAGCATCCGCACAGGGGAGAACTATTGTATATCAAAACACTAAAAGTGTCATGAAGACCGGGGACTATTAGAACTGGAAGCTGTATCTTATCAGGTTCCAAGACTGTATGATCAGCCGCTTAGAAATAAGTTGTACAAGTTAGCCACATGTATTGGTAGCTTTATTTACTTAAGCAAATAAATGTTTTTATAAATGTACTTTTAGAAATGGAAGAAATAAATCAAAGTCCTTTTGTTTTCATCATATTTCTTGTCCAAATGATATGTTAATTCCTTTTTCATTTGAAAGTTAGTTAAACTTCATATGCTTGTGCCGAAATAAACAGGAGACATCCTCTTTAAGAGCACCGTAAACATAAGGGCCTTCTCTTATGAAACCCTTATAGTTAAAGGGTAAACACCGAAAGTATGAATTCCTAGAATTAAAGTTATCGGATGTAAGGAATTCCCGAACTTTATCAAATGGAAAAGAAATGTCTTGCACAGAAATTAAGAAAAAGACAATTTTTTATTCCTTAAAAAATTATTGGCTTTGTCCGCAGAGTTCGAATGAAGGGAAGTATCTTCTGCATCTTTTGCAAATGAAGGTTGTTTCACATCCGATTTAGTACATTCATCCTTATCCTTTTGTTCCTCTTCAGCTTCCTCTTCGGTTTCCCGAGGACTCAGAACTTGTGCTCGAGGAGCTTGAGGCAGTGGGTCAAGCAGGAATGTTATCGAAGGTAGTTGTCTCCAATCCAAGAGCTATAGCGATGCAGCCATCCATATTTGCAATGCCTTCTTTGGCTTCCTCCAAAGTCTTCCTCCTCATGTGATAAATAACATAAGTTTACTCAAGGAGGAAGGAGTCATCTTGGTCTTGGAGTTTGGCTTGAAGCTTATTGATTCCATACACCATTAACAATAGACCAATAATTCTAAAGCCATGGACACTTGATTTTGATTTAATCTAGGAATTCCTAGCTGAGATCCCTCCATGGGTTATAGTCCCTAAATTACCTATGAGTTGTTAGGGTAATGAATCTTTAAGTAAGATCGGCAGTGCAATTGGGAAATCTTTGTTTGCATATGAATTCACTACTAAGAAAACAAGAATCTCCTATGCGAGGATGCTAATAGAAGTTAAGGTAACAAAGGCCCTGCCTACAGAGATAGCTGTTATGGATCCTAGAAGCAGAAAATTTCAACAACGGTTGGTGTATGAGTGGAAGCTTAATTATTGTGACTAATGCCAGAAGATTGGGCACATATGCCCTGCTCAACAAGAGCCTAAGATGCAACAGATTGAGCAGCCAAAACAAAGAAGAGAACAAAAGAAAGTAACATATGAATGAGATCATCCATTTATAAAATATAGCAAATCAAATGCCAGACGCGTTTACTGATTTGAAAAGGATAACTAAATCACATATCCCTGCAGAGAATGTGCCTATCCGAATTGATGTCCTAGCAGGATCATCTACTAGCATGAGAGCTAGTGAACCTAAAGCACGAATGAAGCGTGGTAGGCCTTTGGATTCTAAGGATCGAAATCCTCGAAAAAGAAAATCGACAAATGATCAAAACAATACTATGAACACTGCAGTTGTTCATTTTCAATCCTTACAATGTCATAAGTTCGGCAAAGGTCAATATTTATCCTCGCGTGTTCGCGGTTCTGCTCTATGACCTTTTTGAGCCTTTCCTCCATTTTGGCTCTCTTCTCCTCGCCAGTAGCAGCCTCCTCAGTTTTGGAACGTAAGCTTACTTCCAAGTAATTAATTTGCTCCATGGAAGCATACTCACGTTCGGCTGCAACAGTTACAGCATCCTGCTGCTCAACCCACTTGGCCTTCAACTCTTCAAGTTCTTCATGTAGTTGAGTGGATTCTCGGCTGTGAACGATCTTTTCTTATTCAAGCTGCTCTAACCAGGTTTCAATCTCTCCCATCTGAGAAATTCTTGCCTCTAAAGCCGGAAGGCACTTAACAAGTTGATCTCGTTCGGCAACGATCCGATCCCGTTCGGCAGCAAGTTCCTCTTTAGCTTGGATAACCTTTTGCAAGCACTCGGAGGCAAGGAGGTTAGCCTAAAAGTTAAATATTAAAGTTATAAGGAAAATGTCTAGCAAAAGGAAAGGGAAGAAAAAAGAATAAAGTTGATACCTGTGCAGCGAAGTGCATGTTGTTGTTAATCAGGCATTTTGCTGAAAGGGGTTCCATTTTTTGCCGTTCCTTGTTCGAAGCCAAAGGCTTCAAGTAGTTGGAAAATCCAACCGGCTTGGAGAGTAAGTGGCACTCGTTCGAAACCGAAAGAGTGACGCTATGTTCACGGGGTTTCGAATGGGTGCTAGGAAAGAGTTCTCGATATTCCCATGATCGGGTGACTGAGGGGAGTGAACGTATTCCATTTGTTCAGGTGCCGCTGACGGTGAGTCAGGAGCTGATGGCACTGCAACTGATGTTGAGGCAGAAGGTGGAGGAATATTAGAGGTAGAATTCCTTTGACCGGAAGCAATAACAGGAACCCAAAAACGAGACTAGCGTTTTCAACTGTCTCAATTTCTGTGAAGAGTGCTTTAATTTCTCCCGGCTGAGCATCTGTTTGAACAGAGGGAGATGTTCTTCTTCTATTTTGAAGAGAAACCATTTTGTCATCGTCCTCGGTTTCGTCTTCATCATGGACCATTGTGGTTGGTTTAGTTGAAGTTTCTTTTGTTGAAGGCTTCTCCAGAGTCTCAACTTTGGAGGTACATTTTCTTTTCACCTTTTCTCTTTAGATTGGGGACTCAGGGAGGATGAGCCTTCATTGAAAGCAAGAGCGGCATCACAAGCCCTCTTCCGGTCAATAATTGCTTGAATTTTTTGTTGGTCCACCGATGGGTCATGGGAAACCTCAACAACGAGGTAGATAGAAGACCCCTTCGGAAGGCCTATTTATTATAAAAGGGAGTCAGCAAATTCATACTATGACATGTTGGGAATTGAAAAGGGAAAAGAGAAGTTTTATTTACCATGGTTCTTGGCCTTCCAGTTGTATTTGGGTGAAATTTCTTTCCAACTACAGGAGTCTGGTGTGAAAATATCTAAAATCTTCTGTACTCATTGGGTCAGATTTCAGACCGATGGTGGAACCCAACGGGTAGCTGAAAGAAGAGAAACAAAAAATTAACAAAGGAGGGATTTTCTTTAACGCAATAGAAAAAGGACATCTGAAAAACATACAAGCAAAGTTCCAAGATTTAGGGATAGAATGTGTTGTCGCCGGAAGAATGTCCCTGGTGGAGATGATAACGAATATTTCCATCCAACCACAATCGTTATCATCATCAACACCGGTAACGATGGCATGGTGTCCACGTTTGCTGACTTTGATCATGCCTCCACAAAAATTCTATGGGGAAAGAGTGAGAGTTTCTCCAGTCGGGGAGCACAATACTCGAAGATAAGCCATCATGTGCCAATTGATGGGCTTACTTGAGCCAAGAAGATTTGGTAGTGGTGGCAAAACTCTAAAATAATGGGATCAATTGCTTGGCCCATTATTAAAGTGAAAGGGTACGTGTAAACATAAATGAACCCCGATTTGCTAAACCCTTTCCACGTCATTGGGGATAAGATTTCAATGATTTTCCAATCACAATCTTCCTTCACAACAGGAATACTAGCAGGACGAATGTAACAAGGATATCTGCTGACATGCCAATTTATGTCATTTTTGGGGTTGATAGGTTCCTTTTGTACTTGTAGATCTATCCCAAAATTTAGTTGAGATAGGATGATTAAATTTGTAGTAGGAGGGTCGGCATCGGCTTCCTTGGTTTTGTTCTTTTTAGAATGTCCACCACCAATGTGAAGGCTAGAGTTTTCGGGGACAGAAGTAGTAAAAGATATGGTAGTAGAAAATCTAAGTAAGAAAATTTTACTGCGAAAGAGGGGTTTGCAAGAAGTTCTAAGAAAATTCGAAGAAGAAGAGTTGTAAAAGTGAAAGGTAAAAGTTGTAATGACCCGGCCGGTCCTTTTGAGTATTATAGCCCTGTTCTATCATTTATTACTTATTATGTGTTTGTTTGTTATTATGTGACTTGTCGGGGTGGTTGGTTTGGTTCCGGGGATGTTCGGAATGAATCGGGACACTTAGTCTCAAGGTTGGAAGCCTAAGTTGAAAGAGCTGATCGGATGTTGACTTATGTGTAAATGACTCCGGAATAGAGTTTTGATGGTTCTGATAGCTCTGTAGGGTGATTTGGACTTAAGAGTGTGTCCGGATATGTTAGAAATGTTGAAGTTTGGAGAATTGAGAAGTTTGACCGAGAGTTGACTTTGTTGTTACCGGGATCGGATTTTGGTCCGGAAGTTGGACTAGATTCGTTGTGTCATTTATGACTTGTGCGCAAAATTTGAGGTCAATCAGAGTTGGTTTGATAGGTTTCGGCATCGATTGTAGAAGTTAAAAATTCATAAGTTCATTAGGCTTGAATTGGGGTGTGATTTGTGTTTTTGATGTTGTTTGATGTGATTTGAGGCCTCAACTAAGTTCGTATAATGTTTTAGGATATATTGTTATGTTTGAATGGGGTCCCGGGGGCCTCGGGTCAGTTTCGGATTGATTACAGTTTGAGTTTGGACTTGTAGAGCTGCATATTTTCTGGTGTCTGGTTTCTTTATACGCTTTCGCGAGAGTGGTCTCGTGTTCGCGAAAAGTATCTAAGCAGCAGATATTTATTTCAAAATCGAGGGTTTGAACCCATTTTTCATATTTTGAGCTGGAGACCTTGGATTTGGCCATTCTTGAAGGGATTTTCAAAGAGTAGATTGGGTAAGTGATTCTAACTCGGTTTTGGTTGTTATACATGAATCTATCATTTTTTACCATTTAATTAATGTTTTGGGTTAGAAAAATTGGGGAAAATTTGTAAAACTTCATAGACCATAATTTGAGGATTTGAAGGTCGAGTTGAAATCGGAATTGAGTAATTTTAGTATGGTTGGACTCGTTATTTAATGGGTGTTCAAATTTTAGTAGTTTTGTCGGATTCTGAGACATAAGTCCGGGGTTGACTTTTTGGGTTGACTTTTTGACTATGGTTAAAGAACTTAGCTTTATCATATGGAATCGATTCCTATAGCTTGTATTGATTGTATTAAGTTGTTTGTAGCTAGATTCGAGTCGTTCGGAGGCTGATTCACGAGGCAAGGGCTTGTTAGAGTAGGGATTTGAGCGATTTGAGGTAAGTAACACTTCTAAACTTGGTTTTGAAGGTATGAATCCCTAAAATACGTGTTATGTGGTTGGTATTGAGGTGACGCACATGCTAGGTGACTCGATTGTTTCTGTGGTACTGTGTAGTTATCAAACCTTGTTGTTATTCATGAAATTCCTATGTATTAGAATAATTGAGCTGCAATCCATGTTATAAATCATGTTTAGGCTATATGCTTATTCTATAAGGATCCACAGAGATTATTTTTACTGTTGAATTACTTGCTTTTATATATTCAGTCACATCCATCATATGCATATCATATCTCAGTCTCTGTTGTTATCTATTATTACATCGTGTATCATTGTTTGGGCTGATTGGCATGAGCTTTGTGAGCCCGAGAGACTTGAGAGATTGATGACTGAGTGGGACCTAAGAGCCATGTTGTGTGACTGACATTGTGGATCGGGCTGCATGCTGCAGCAGACCTTCTTGGCTTTATATATATTATTATTATGAATCGGGATGCACACCATAGCAGGCCTTATAGGCTTATCTATTATTATGGGACCAGGATGCACGCCGCAGTAGGCATATTGGCTTTATATTAGTGCTTGGGCAGGATCCTCCCCTTCGAAGTCTGACATACCAGCAGTGAGAGCAGGTATTGTATAGTGTTGGGTGACTGAGTGTGATGAGTGAGAGTTGAGACAGTCAGATTGAGTACTCTGAGAGTGTGAGTACATGAGGTTATCATTGTGATACATTACATGTGACATGCATATTTGACATGTAGATATAGAGATGTAACATTCCTCATATCAATCATATTTTGCATATGTTATTAGTGTTGAGCTTAAACTATTAAACTTGAAAGTATGTCTATATTTTTATACTGTGCACAATTGATTGTGAGATTCTCTGAGTTATTACTATCATTTTCCTGTCATATTTGTACTGTTATTATCTGAATTTGGACTGTACATTTCTGAGCCTGTCACTATTTTCATCCCAAGGTTAGTCCTGTTACTTATTGAGTACATTGGGTCGGTTGTACTTATACTATACTATATACTTCGTGTGCAAATCTAGGTACTTCTAGGCACGATAGTTGCTAGATTTGGGAGCATTTCCTGCTTGGAGACTTTTGAGGTAGCTGTTTTGGCGTTCGCAAATCTCAACTATCCTTCTTTTCAATTTATTTAGCATTTTTCTATCTTTCCAGGCAGTTGTACTCAGTGACACCCAGATTTTGGGAGATTTTGTATTTGAGTCGCAATTCGTCCTTTTGGTTATTTATGAGATTTTCATTGTTACTCAATATATCATGCTTTTAAATTAAAATGAGTAGTTATTTTGTAATTGTCGGCTTGTCTAGTACTGTGATAGGCGCCATCACAACACGTTGAGATTTGGGTCGTGACAAAAGTGATGAGTAGTGGAGAAATTTATAGGCGGCAGAATATATGATCATCATTACCTAGAAAACTGGCAAAATTTTACCGAATCATGGAGATAACACGTGTTCGGCTCATTAAATGCAAGAAGATGTGCATCTTTTGAAGTTTCATGAACCGTTCAAGAACTTTCCTGCCAAGGAAAGAGGTCTTTATCTACTTTTTGGTAAAACAAGATTTTATCATCGAAACATAGGAGGACTATCTGTATAGGATAAATTGGTGAATGACATGTGAATATTGGACGAGGTGACATGTGGAAGAAAAGACAAGTAAGATGTGATTCGGCAAATAGCTGGCGCTGATTACGAACATGTAACCAGTGCTAAATAAGTTCCAAAGGCATTGGAGCCGGAGACAAAGATCTAAAAGGAAGATTTCGGTTAGAAAAGACAGCATTCAATGAGCAGTCGTTACAAAGAATCTTTATATTTATACCCAATCGTCTTGCAGCCATCAAGAGGGATTTTATTCATATGAAATAAGAGCTTGATTTGGGGATCTTGTCTTCCTGGATTAGACTATAAATAGGGGAATTAGTATTCATTATTGGCTACGAAAAACCATTTGAACACAAAAGGCAAAATTTGTTCTTATTTTATTAAAAACTTTTGTTTTGTGTTATATATATTGTTCTTATTATTGCTTCCGGAGGAGCTCATCTCATAGTCAGGCTTAAACTCTACTCAAGTTTATGTAATTAATTTATCTCTGTCCTCAGTTATTTTATATTCTTGAATCAAATTAATTCACGTGTCTATAAACTACGTTACAAATTCAATTGTACCATTTTACGGATAAACAAAACTGTCTCCATCTTAATAATTCTAAGGAAACTCATATATATATTTTACTTTATTGCAATCGTAATACTTTAAATTCTTTACTCAATAACAAGTATATGTCGAAGTGATAATATAGATATTTACATGGTATATGCATATTTAAATTTCATATGGTACAAATATGAATCTTTAGAGTGGGATTAGCTGGAATGGGTACTTGGAGAGTTGGAGTATATTTCGTTGTATCATTAGCTGGATGAGTAGTTGGAATATATTTGTTGTGTTATGCTACTCCTTTAAAGATTCTCAATAGTGTATTAGTTGGAGTTGGATCGAGATTTTGTCCTAAATATAGATATTATGAGCACATAATATTTTTCTGAACTTTTTTAGAACTTTTCATTTGTATATAGCTCATAAACTAAGATATGTATTAACGACCGAAACATCTTATTATGTATTGAATATTTAGGTAATGCTTGCCTTGGGGAAGTTACTTTTGCTCCTTTTATTTTTTCACTAAACTATTTCTTAATGATGACATTTAGGTAGTTCTA
Source organism: Nicotiana obtusifolia (assembly GCA_002018475.1). Classification (NCBI taxonomy): domain Eukaryota; kingdom Viridiplantae; phylum Streptophyta; class Magnoliopsida; order Solanales; family Solanaceae; genus Nicotiana; species Nicotiana obtusifolia. Next base: position 32,849 of record MCJB01016968.1, read on the forward strand.
AATTTATATGTATTTTCACACTATTCGTACGTATATCGATTGATTTGTCCTAAGACCATCTTTTAAGTCTATTTAAATTGATTTACTTCCTAGTATTGATTCTGATTCTCTAGAAATTATATGTTGACTTGCGACATATTTTAATCATTAATATGATTTTTGAAGGAATTATCTCATTTCTTATTATTTGATCTTATACTTTTATGAATGTTGCATACACTCAAAATATTTTAATCTACAGAATTATGATTTTCATAATCCTGGATCATTTACACTTAACTAAATTAATTATTGCATCACAAAAATATTAGCTATTTGTTCGTGATATTAGTTATATGTCACGACCCAAAATCCATCTAGTGGTGATGGCACATAACCCAACCCGCTAGGTAAGCCAAATAATATTCAACACGACACACATGAGAATAACAATCAATGAGTAAAATAACTGAACTTCTATACAAACTCCCAAGGATTGGTAGTACAACTCACGAGCCATTAAAACTTAGATTTATAAAGCTGGTATGAAAATAAATACAATATCTGTTTGGAATGTACAAAAATAGAATTTCAATCTAAACTACCAAGGACAAGCGGTAGCTATATCCGAATAACAGGTACATCTACAATGCCAGCTTTCATCATCCACAACATCTGCTCCAAGATCTGCATGCAAGGTGCAAAAGTGTAGTATGAGTACAACCGACCTCATGTACTCAATAAGTAACAAATCTAACCTCAGGTTGAAAGCAGTGACAAGCTCGGAAGAAGGTCATTGTCCAACACCAATAGCCAATAATAATTCATAATAATATAATGGAGACGGTAAAAGTAAATAACTTAAAAGATATCATGCTCAGCTCGTTTACAGTTACGGAAAAGTAGACATGCTTTCCAAGTATAACAGTCAAAGTCCAAATCTTACCATTGAAATCAATTAAACATGAATTTATCAAAAGAACCGTATTTTTCCTATTTTACAACATCAGATAAGGCTTTTCGTTAACCAGTTAGCATGAGGGAAACGCCTCTCTATGCATACATGTCAATATACACGTCAAGTTATCAAATGTCATGTTACCATCTAGCATAAAGAAAATACATCTTTATGCCTACATGTCACGTTATAATTTCACAGTGATATCATCAAGTACTCTCACTCTCAGCATACTCAAGGTGCCTGACTCAAATTCGCCACTTCATCACACACACAATTACTCAGCAATGTACGGGTGCCTGACATCAATGTCCCTCACCAAAGCACGTGTATATATCATTTTGCCTGTGCCCACTACTGGCATGTCAGACTTCAGAGGGGCGAATCCTGCCCAAGCGCTAATCAAAATCACATAGCCTAATCGTGGGGGCTGGTGCACGCATAGCCTCAAAATCAGTGTCACTTAGCCTAATGTGGGGCCTGGCATACGCGCCGCCTCAATATCAATATAACTGTTGCAGCGTGCAACCCGATCCAACATAACTCATCACATGGCTCTACGACCCACATCAGTCATTAATCCGCTTAAGTATCCATATACCAACATCTCACATAAACATAATCCAAATATATAACACGAAATATCACAACATGCCCCAAATACAACTCAAACTCGTGTCATGTACAAGGACACCGATAACATGCGAGACATCATATCAAAAGTGCACAGAGACAGAGATATAACATACGGATGTAACTATCATGATTGTACAGTATGACTACGGCTAAGGCAATTAGGTCAACAAGGCGAAAATAATCGTATCATGTCTCAATCAATAAAGTAGGTGGCCTAGACATGATTTCTAGCATGAATAATATCTCAAGTAGTCATATAAATGGAGAAAACATGCTATCAAAGAGGCATGATAGCAAAACAAGGTACATAATAGCCTAAGATCTACCCGGTTCATGAATACCTTGGTGCACGCACACACACCTGTCACCTAGCACGTGTGTCACCCCTAACACATCTCAAATATCATAGTCTTCAGAGATAAATACCCTCAATTTCAAGTTTAGATATGTTACTTATCTCGAATGAGTCAAAACAAATGTCGAGCAATCCAAATAATACTCTATAAACACCACCCCGCCCGAATCAACCTCTGAACGGCTCGAAACTAGCCAAAAGTAACTCAAAACATCAAATAATACCATAGAAAATAAATTCACGCGATAAAGGTCGAATCTTTAATCAAATACTCAGAGTCAACCAAAACGTCAACCCAGGCCGGCACCTCGGAACCTGACAAAACTCACAAATTCTGACATATCCACTCGAATATGAATCTAATCATACTAATTTCACTCAAATCCGACTTGGAATCGATGTTCAAAATCCAATTATTCACTTTAGGAAAGTTTAGATAAAAATTCCAATTTTTCTTTTAGATTCATCAATCAAATGCCAAAATCGAAGATAGAATCATGTAATATAATCAAACCGAATAGAAAATACTTACCCAAATGTGGTGAAAATCCTCTCCAAAATCGTCCAAAACCAAGCTCCAAATCTCAGGTTGTGATAAAATGAACCAAAACCTCGATATTTAAGCTTCTAACCCAGGGATTGCCGCTTCTGCGGGCCAGCAGTCGCTTCTGCGACCCTGCATCTGCTGAGATTACATTGCAGATGCGAAGCCCACTTAACTCCTCCCTTTCCTCTCCTGCATGCCCAAATGCACATCTGTGACTCCGCAGGTGCGCTCTACATCCGCATCTACGCCCATCGCACATGCACTAGCATCTGGGGACATACCTGACCTCGCCCAGATGCGCTTCTGCACCACCTGTGCTGCTTTTGCGGCTCTGCAGGTGCAATCACGCCAGGACTCAAAATCTCAGCAATGCCAACATGATCCAAAATGGTCCAAAACCCGTCCGTACTCATCCGAGCCCCTCGGGACCCGTCCGAATATGCCAGCAAGTCCCAAAGCATAACACGGGCCTAGTCGAAGCATCAAATCACACATAATAACATCAAAACCACGAATCGTCGATCAAGATCAATCTCTTAAGCTCATAAACTTCAAACTTCGAACCAAGCGTCCGATTCAAGCCCAACCAATTCAAAATGAAGCCAAATTTTGCATACAAGTTCCAAATAACAACACAAACCGATTTCAACTCCCAGAATAACAATCCGAAGCCGATAATATTGAAGTCAACTCCCTTTCAAACTTGAGAACATTCCAAACCTTCAAATTGTCAACTTTCGCCAAGTAGTGCCAAAACTTTCTAGAAGCATCCAAATGCAAATCCGAGCATACATCTAAGTTCAAAATCACCATGTGGATATAACGGAACCATAAAAACTCCTATTTGAGGTCAAATGCATAAAAGCCAAACTTGGTTAACTCTTCCAACTTGAAGCTTCCTATTTAAGAATCATTTTTCCAAATCAATTTCGAACAACTCGAAGACCAAAACCGACTATAGACGCAAGTCATAATACACCATATGAAGCTTCTCATGACCTTAAACCTCCAAACTGAGTACAAATGCTTAAAATGACCGGTTGTATCGTTACATTACAACATTTTTTTTCCAGAAACGAGATATATATATGATAGTAGGATGTGGTAGATGTTAGTTGTTTTTTCATTTTCTTTTTGAATTTGAGGGAATCCCAAATTTTAATTTTATTTTTGGTAACTAATAATATTTTTATCTTCACCAACAAAAATATTAAGTGTTGTTGCATTCTTTAAGTGCAACAACAACAAATCTAGTATAATCCTACATAATAGGATCTGAGAAGGGTAATGCATTCTTTAAGTGATTTTACAAATTTAACATTACTCTTAAAATGTTTCATTGTATTTTGTCCCTTAATTGGGTCAAAACTTTATTAATGAGTTCATTTGGATTATAACTTGCTCCAAACAGGGTCATGTTGTAATGGTGCAAAGACGCTTCTTTATACACAAGATTGAAAGTTCATTATTTTTTGTATGTGTTTTGTAATATCTGCAAAAGTATTTGATGTATCGCATGAGCATAGAGACTAATATTATATTAAGACCTCATTTGTTTTTATTAAGATTAAGACGTGAATAAATATCTGAATATTAATATGTATATTAAGATTAAAACGTTTGAATTTGATTACCCATCTGAATATTAAGATGTTGAACTAAGATTTGAATACTGAATAGTTAAGATTGTTTGTTTACTCTACATCTGGATGTACAAAACTTGTCTTTATTTAAAAATTAATAAGTATAAATTCAAATGAAATATTACTAATTAATCTAATACTATATTAATAAAATATTTTAAAACTTTTATGATAGTTAATGGTGGTGATTGCTAACAGTAGTGATTGTGAGTACCGATCGACTAGGTAGTAGTTGGTGATGGTATTGGTTGGCAATGGTGATTGTGAGTAGTTGATGGTGGATGGCAGTAGTAGTTAACAGTAGTGTTTGATGGTGGCGGCAACTAATAACAACGATGGATAATATATAGTGCTTATTAATAATTGTTGTGGTATTGGTGGTTGGTAGTGATGGATGTGAATGATGGCTAGTAGTAATGACAACTGACGCTCTACTTGGCAACAATGGTAGTTGTGGCTAAGGATGATGGTAATGGATGGTGGATAGTGGGTGGTGGTAGTTTATAACGGTAGAGGACGGTGATAATAGTAGCGATGGTGGTTGGTGGTGAAAGTGTAGGAGTAATAGTAAAATGTCATTGTTACAAAAATTCTTGAATGTATAATATCTTAACGATATTAAGACTCTGTTATAAATCATAATCATTAAAATCTATTCATACCCATTAAGAGATTGTAAAATTACAAAAACAAACAGACTTAATGATTAAGATCTATATGATGAAGATTAAGATTTAAAAAATAAACACACTTAGTGACTAATATCTGAACGATTAAGATTCAGATATTCATTAAATGCAAACAAATGAGGCCTACGAAGGGCCTTACGAAAATATTTTTCTCTTTTTTTTACCCTTTAAAAAATTAATTTCACACTAGACAAACTATTCATTTAGTTATTTCCCTAAAATTTAAGTCTTTAAAATCAACTAAAATTTTACATGTTAAATCTTTTCTTATTTAAAATTCTATGTAGCTAATCCTTATATATAGGACTCACCCATGCTATAAGCACGAAGAATCCATACAAAGTATTTCCTTTTATGAGAAAACGGTAACTTAAGGTTTAGCAAGGTTGTAATTTGCTTGATATCATCGTTTATGTCCTAATTGTAATAGAAAACATATTTAACTTTTGATAAAATCTATTCTAAACAAATCATCATTAACTTTTCCCGACTTTTTAAACAAACGATCATTTCCTATATATTAAATTTAATTTGTAAAATATTTCTTTTAAGATTTAGTTTTCAGTTTGTTATACTTGATAAATTTTGGTTAACGTATTTTCATATTAGGTAAAAAAAATAACAATAATTTTTATAAAATATTCTAGTCAGAAGTTCCTGAAAAATCACAATAAGATATCTAAGTACTTAGTTGGCCAAGATTTAATCCATTATTGAGCTAAATGGGATCAATATTCCTTTTTTTTTGTTGATATTGTCTTAATTTTTGTTTTATAACTTAAAAAATACATTGTTTAATAGTAATATTTATAGTATTTTTTTTAGAGTTGCGTATTCATTAATATGGGGTTCACTAAATAAAACTCCTACTCCCCGTTGGTACACGCGCTGATGTCAGTGCGCCTTCTGATCCCCCAGTCCTCCGCCCTTCTCCTTTTTCACTTCCGCAACTCCCTTTCTTCATCAGCCCCAAGGAGTTGCGTTCCCTCACATTTTAGGTTAAAATCATCCGCTATGTCTTATCGTCCGAACAGCCGAGGCGGCCGTCGTGGCGGCGGCAGCGGCGGACGACGCGGTGGCGCAGGCCGCGGTGGCGGTGGTCGTGGAGGAGGAGGACGCGGTGGTGAACAGAGATGGTGGGACCCTGTCTGGCGTGCCGAACGCCTTCGGCAACAAGCCGCTGAGGTACTGTTCCTGTGCCAAGTTTACACACACACATTTTTTCCTTTTTGCAAAAATGAAGGCTTCTTATGTATAATACATAATCTGCTTTTTGGTTAATTGTTTGTGCTTTTGTTAGAAATGTATAAGTATAGATGTACGGCTGCAGACGAACAAATACCCTTTGTTTTCACTGTTTATATGAACTCGTGATGTGTATGTTTATGCAATTGTGAATAATATTCGAGTGATTGATGGCGTATTCAAAGTTAACAGTGTGAATTTTGGTTGTAGATGGAGGTGATGAATGAAAATGAGTGGTGGGGGAAGATGGAGCAGTTTAAGAGAGGAGGCGAGCAGGAAATGGTAATAAGGCGGAATTTTAGTAGGGATGACCAGCAGAAGTTGGCTGATATGGCGTATCAATTAGAGCTTTACTTGTAAGTGGTTTGATCATGGGGAAAAACTGCGGTTATTACTACTAGGATTTTGATCTATTTTTGTTTGTTTTATATTTAGCATGGCATGTGCTGCCATTTCCATCATTATGAACTTACATTTATAATTAAACATAGATTGCAAAGACCAAATGTAATTGAAGATGCGAGTAGTCTTGCTTTTGTAATGCAGAAAAATGACAATTTACACAAAAAGAAAAAATTCTTAAAACATGCTTCTACTGTGTCAAAACAAATTTATCTTTCTCCTCCATGCAAGTCCTAAAATTTGCGAACTGAGAATTGCGAACATTGCATACATTCTCTATTTCTTATTTATATGTAAATTCGTAAAAAGAAGATTTGAGAAAAGTGCATAATGGAATTTGAGAAAAGGAATTTTTACATTACCTGTATATTAGATATGGTTGTGAGACAGGAAATGAACTTAATTAAATATGACTTTTGTATTTGTGACCTGTTAATCTTCACATAAGTTGCAAACGTACGGCGAATGTAGTAGTTGCACAATTTATTTAAGATGTAAACCATTTAATTTTGTTTATTAATTCATTTAAAATTACATGGAAAAAAGTTATCTCAAAAGGCCTACAATATCTCAGAATCCATGTGAACTTAGTGGAAAATAGGGTATAATGGAAAAAGAAAAGATCTTGTTAATTTCTATTAAAAATGACAGAAAGCAAAAAGCCTACATAGGTGATATCAATTAGTTGGATTAAGGCTTAGACATATTGGTAGCTTACTTTTGGTCCATTATTCTCTAGGAGTCTTGTAATCTTATTATAGATTTGTATGCAAGTAGAAAGTGTAGGGATTTTCTAGTGTTAGAGAATCTATGTAATTGAATATTCGGCAAAATGTATAGTGAGGATGCATATGGCAGGTACCAACTAACTTTGGATTGAAGTGTAGTTGTTATTTTAAATTATGTAATGTCTACTTTAACTCAAATTAATATGTTTTTTACTTTTTTTATAAGTAACTCAAACTTAGAAGATGAAAAGCAGGCATGTTCATTCTCCAAAAAAAAAAAAAAAGAAGTTTCATTCTCAATAAAGCTGACATGTTACTTACACTTTCCAATGTATGGTAATTGCGGGAACTTACATGTGTGATATATGACATTTCCTGTGTGTTTGTGTCTAACTTAATGGAAGAAGAAACTAAACCTGGTAAATAAATAGGCTCCATCTGCTCATTTGAAAAATAAGTTGGCCTCCTTTGTGGTTTTAAGAAAAATTGGTTTTCCTTGTGGATTCACCATTAAAAAGCACCATTTTATGTCATAGTGAAGTAAAGCATTTACCTAATTGTTCTTTCCATGCCTTCTGTATTTGCTGGAAGAAAGCCATGCTTATAACAAAGGAAAGGCACTTGTTGCAAGCAAAGTCCCTTTGCCAAGCTATCGTGCTGATCTTGACGAGCGTCATGGATCTACACAGAAAGAGGTATAATACTGGCATCTTGCTGTTAGCTGGTGAGAGTGTTCTTTCACTTATCATTATTGGTGGGTTGCTTGTGTTCGTTGGTATTTGTTTACGTATAAGTTAACTGTAACAACACTAATAAAAAATATAATTACTCTGTAACTATGTCACAGATAAGGATGTCTATGGAGATTGAGGAAAGAGTCGGAAATCTATTGAGTAGTTCACAAGATACTGTATCTGGTGGGACTTCCTCTTCAACATCTGGTAGTTCTGGCAAATTATCATCCAAAGCTCTAGAAACAGCCAGACCTAAGTTGACTGTAGAGAATGATACTGCCAGGCAGAGACTTAATAATGAACTTAAACAGAAACAGGAAAAGACAAGGGTACACCGTACACCTTTCTCTCTCTGGTCTATCTGTCCTCCATCTTATTTTTATGGTACTTTTTAGTTGCAGAAGTTGACTGTTTTTAGATCATTCTGCTTGTAGGAAAGTGAAAAAGTCAAGGCAATGATCTCATTCAGGGAAGAACTTCCAGCATATAAAGTAAAGTATGAATTTTTGGAAGCTGTTGCAAGTAATCAGGTGCAATATCAGTAATAATTACTTTTGCCGCATGAAAGTATGCTGTTTCAGCTCATTTTATTTCCGAATTGTCTAATTTGCAGATGATTTCACATACAACTCTACTGAACTCTAGATCTTGCCATGTGTATTTAGAAACACTTGCGCATTTAAATGTACAATATTCATCTTAAGTGGTTTTAGAGTGTGCATGGACCGTATGCATTGGTCTGTCTGAGTAGTCATCACTTGCTTTCTCGTGTGTTGAAGTTGATAGCAAATTTGGCTGGATTAGGAGAGCAAAATATGCCACATCGTTATCTGCTTAGCTTTTGAGTCATGGAGATATTAGTTATGGAAGGTGGAAGTAAAGGAATCAGGTATACAAGGACCTACACCTGAATGCATAAACAAGATTTCTAGCAATTTGCCTGGTAATTCAAATTACAATCTTTTGAGTATGTTTTATCACATGACTGCTATGGCTTTGGGATCATATTTAGAATTTATAATGACTCGCAACTTCTTGATATTGAATATTACTTGAAGAGAACTTTATTTAGTAATGGAGTGCAAGGTTGGAGTACTGAAGCAGTTTATCAGAGTGCAAGTCTTGTAACATAGAGTTGGAGGCCTTATTTATGGGACATCCAGAAAAGCCATCCCATTCAAGAAGCCCCTACTTATACCCCTGCTCCCTTCTATCCTTGATGGATCAATTGAAGAATTTTACAGATCAAAATGGAATTCCGAACCGCTATAGAAGCGAACGACTTGATCGCGAACTGTAGTCTTTGTTTGTTCGACTGACCGATTCGAATCGATTGGGCTTCGTTCCGAGTAGTGTTTAGTCATAAGCCTGTCTCTTTTGGTCTTCACTTGTCTGCTTTCGTTCCACTCCTTTCTAACTCATTTCTCCGGTTCAACAATTTCAACACCGCGCCCCTTCCATGCATTAAGCGACGACGGCTCAAACGAAGAAAACCATTTCTCATAAGAGAATAGAAAATCACAAGAAAGATTTGATCAAAAGTGACTAGAAAAGAGGCGGTCGAGAAGGAATGAGTGGAAACTATGTTGATTGAGTGCAATTTATAAATTAGGAAAGATTAGACAGAATCCTACCAATCTAAATCAAAGTTTCCAACAGTGAAAGGCTGCCCCTGTCGGCGTGTTGCTTAGGTCCATGTAGTCCAAATCTCCGCTTAGGAAAGAAGTCCAAGTTTACTTTTTGCGAAAGGGAAAATGGCTTTCTGTTAGAGAGTGATCGAGAGAAATTTTCAGTTGGGAGCCATTCTTTTGCAGCTAGGAGACATTGTTGTTATGTTTTCCAGTTATGAGCACAATAAGCAGAAAAGTACAATAATATCTTACGTCAAAGCAGAATAAAGGGCAACCCAGTGCACAAAGCATCCTGTATTCACGCAGGATTGGGGGAAGGGCCGCACCGCAATAGGTGTAATGTAGGCAGCCTACCCAAAACCAGAATATCAGAATGAAAGTTTTGGAGCAGGCAATTATAACAATAGATGAATTAGAAAGGTTCTTGTGAATTGCTTTTGTGTTTTGGCCACTCAGCTGGTGGTATTCATATAACTAAAAGAATAAATTATATCCTATATGTACAGGAGCAAAAGTCAGTAATTATAATCTTATTAGCTTCAATGTTACATTAACTCTTGCTATTCTTATGTTATATTAACTCTTATGATTGTCTCTCCTCTTTACCAAGTGAAGAGAACGCGGATCGGGTGTCATCTTGGATGTTCCAAACCACCATCTTGGACTTCCGACATTTGCTTCAGATAGAAAGTTTGAGACTACTCAGCCCCCCGTTTCAATTACAAACTCTTACTTCTCGGTCCAACTTAAACTAATCCCTTATCAAGCAAGAAATTCCTATTAATCAGACAAAAAGTAAGTTTTCCCTAACGGTTCACTTTCAGGTATGGTTGCAGCCATTCCCCAAAAAGGGAGAGGGTGGATGTAATTCAGCTCGAATAAAGTGAGAGAGGTAAGGGGTCACACCCTGTCCCACTTGGTGGATGAAATCTTCTATTGTTTTGGATTTTTTCTACACACCTTTTCTTACACACTTTTTTCCGTCTTTCCTAGGAAAGACTAATCTTCCAAGCGAATAGAGACCTAAATTTCTATTAGACCTCATTCCTAAACTTGCTTTGTAAGCAATATTACATACTGTTGAGCAGCGAAGCTTACACTCGTTCACCAATTATGACGTGCGTACTAGCTGATAGAATGGACACGAAATCATTATGGGCTCGAACTTGTTGCCACTATGGGTCTCTTTGAAAATTCCGAGCTATTTGCGGTGATCTCAACGGCATCAGATTCCGTGCTAAGAGAAACCACCTCCACACATTAACTAATTCCGTGAAAGAATATTCTAATTTTATCGAGTATCCTTAGCTTGTCGACCCACCTTTGTCTAGTGTCAAATTAACTTGATCTAAATAGAGTACTTACCGTCCTAAAAAAATTGGTCTAGAGGGGTAATAGTACTGCTGCTTCAAGACTAAACCGTTTTCATTTTCTACACGCTGGGATTGCACTTTCTCCAACATTAAATGATCCCTTTTCCCTAAAGATCGCTCTGATCACTCTCCTTACTTCTAGGTCAGAAACGTATGGCTTGAGAAAAAGGGTTTTGAAGGTACAACCAAGAATTGGTGGGCCTCCTTTTTATATACATGGCAAACCAGATTTTAGTCTAAAAGGGTAGCCCGGTGCCCAAAGCATCCCCATTCACGCAGGATCCAGGAAGGGCTGCACTTCCAGGGGGTATGATGTAAAAAAGCTGAAGATGTTAAAAACTAAGTTGTAAGAATGGAACTAGATCTCCTTCGTTAATCTGGAATGCGACAAGTCCGCTATCCTCAATAATATTCAAGCACTTGATATTACCATAGAAGAAAGAAGCCTCAATGATGACAAGTTGTTGCTGAGAACTAGAAAGAATTTCTAGAATGGAGGAAATTTTGTGGAGACAAAGTCTAGATGTTTTTGGCTCAAATAGGAGGATAAAAATACTAAGCTCTTTCATAATATGACACATGAACACATATGATATTAATCAAATTTGTAGCCAAGAGATTAATAGGGTCATGGAGCAGTTGTGAGAAAACAACGTGCAATGAGATTTTCGGTACATTAAATTCGAAGAAAGAAGCCATACTTGGTCATGTGAAAACCTCTCAACAATCACGTATGAAGAGAAAAATTGGCTACATAGACCCTTTGAGGAGGATTTTTTTTGGGCAATCAAGCATTCATAACAGTGACGAGACATTGGGCTAGAATGGATTCACCATGGTTTTTACCAAAAAAAGTTGGATTATTCTCAGGTTGGATGTTGCAAGTTGATGCCGGAACATCGAGGTGTACTAATATTGGCGAGTTTACGAACACCACTATGACACGATAGCCGGAAAAGAGGCCACCTTGGTTGGTTATTTTCGGGGATAATTCACCTACTTCTTAAAAAGAAAAACTCTTGAAAGAAACATGTTAAAGCATAAAGCTTTATATCAACTGTACTGAAATTAAAATGGTTTACTACTTAAGGCTTGAGGGCTCGTTTGGTACATGAGATAAGGATAATAATCCCGGGATAAAGTTTTATATTAACTTTATCCTATGTTTGGTTTGGGATATTAGTTAATCCAGGGATAAATTTGACACACTGATGTTTTGATTTCCAGTCTTCGCTAAATGGTAAGTACAACACCTCTAATAGCCTGTTTGGCCAAGCTGCAAAAATCAGCTTACTTTGAAAAGTGCTTTTTCTCAAAAGTGCTTTTTTCAAAAGTACTTTCGATGAGAAGCAGTTTGTGTTTGGCCTATTAATTTGAAAAGCACTTTTGAGCAACAATTAATGTTCGGCCAAGCTTTTAAAAATTACTTCTAAGTGTATTTTTCTCAAAAGTGCTTTTCAAAAAAGTATTTTGGAGAGAAGCTACTTTTTTCTGCTTCTCCAAAACTGCTTCTGTTTCTACTCAAAAAGCACATTTTCTTCTTCTAAAAGCTTGGCCTAACACTTCAAATTTGAAAAAAAGCACTTTTTTTTTGTGAAAAAAAATGCTTTTGTTTTTGGAGAAGCTTGGCCAAACAGGCTATAAATGTGTGGAATGACATCTTGTTCCATCTTGGGCCAATCCCTTTTGCAAGAGCTAAGGTCTTGTCTCTTCCAAAGTATCCAGCTGATCCTCCATTATGAGCTTTCCAAATAATATATTGACATAAAAAACTTTGGGGCATACATAACTAGATACCTTTAACAAGATATCTTTCTTGTTGATTGAGGGGTCGTTTGGTAGGCTGTACTAAGTAAAATAATCCTTGTATAAAAATTTAATCCGTCCAATAGAATGTTTGGTTGCTCAATTCAATTTATGCATACCTAATACATGGATTACTTATACCTCATAGGAGGGCTTAGCTAATACCAAGGAAACCAAGGGATTACTTATACCAGGTTTAACTATACCTGGATAAGACCCTAATACAATGAACCAAACACTTGATAAAATTTAATCCCAGCACTATAATACCTGCATTACTAATACCTGCATTTCTAATCCCTGCGTTACTAATCCCTGCATTAATTGTGTTCGTACCAAACGACCCCTGAATGGCTTGTAGGGATGCTAAGACCTAGACTCTCATATCTCACCAAATTTATGATCTTCTTCGTATAGATCTTTCACAACTTCAAATACAATAACTTTTACTTGTAAGATAGAAAGCAAAGTAGTCAGGTTACTTAAGGCATCAACTACCTAATTCTGTATACTAGATTTATGCTTGAGAAGAATCGGAAGGTTTGAAGAAACTCATCCCAAGTTGCATGATGACGATTGAGCTTATGTTGCGAGTTGAGATACCTAAAAGTGAGCCTCTTCCAACTTTAGGAGCTTGTCATCTATGATGTAGTAGCTTGTCATTTTTGTCTTTTAATGGTATGCTTTTCTCGACCTATATAAAGGCCTTAGGGGTTGTTTGGTACAATGATGGGATATCCCATAGGGTGGGATATCCTGAAGCTCTTTGGGAAGAGGTGAACATGGATTTCATTTTGGGATTGCCAAAGATTCAATGAAAGCATGACTTCGTAATTGTGATCATTGATAGATTCTTAAAAAATGGCTCATTTTGTCCCCTGTCACAAGTCTGATGATGCGTCTCATATTCCTGACTTTTACTTCGACGAGAACATATGCCTTTGACAAGGAGGTTGTTATTTATGATGCAGTAGCTTGTCAGTTTCAGCAGTTTATGACTTCCCAAGGATTATTCATTTGACATCTTGTCCTTATACCCCTCAGTAAAATGGGGTTGCAGAGAGAAAGAATAAGCACCTTATTGAGACTGCTCTCACACTTCTAATTGAATCTCTTGTTCTGTTGCGTTTTTGGGGCGATGCAGTTCTCACAGCTTGTTATTTGATTAGTCGGATGCCTTCATCTCTCATCAAGGATTAGATTCCCCATTCAGTATTGTTTCCCCAGTCACCCTTATACGCTCTTCCACCTCGTGTTTTTGGGAGCACGTGTTTTGTTATAACTTATCCCGACCTTTGAGGAGTTTACTATAGCTCCTCCTCCACTTTCGACCACAGAAGTTTCACCCATACCAACCGTTGAGGAGTTTAGTTTTGTTCCTCCTAGATTCCCAGCCACAGGAACGCCACTCTGACTTATCATCGTCGCCCGCCCTACATCAGGCCCAAGTGGTTCTCGTCCTGCACCTGACCTTGCTCCTACTGCGGACTTGTCTCTTCCTAGTACACCGATTGCATTTCGGAAAGGTATACGGACCACGCTTAATCCTAATCCCATTATGTCGGTTTAAGTTATCATCGTCTGTCATCTCCCCATTATGCTTTTATATCTTCTTTGTCCTCGGTTTCCATCCCTAAGTCTACAGGTGAAGCGTTGTCTCATCCAGGATGGCGGCAGGTATGAGTAACGAGATGTCTGCTTTACATACAAGTGGCACTTAGGAGCTTGTTCCTCTTCTTTCAGGTAAATCTACTGTTGGTTGTCGTTAAGTTTATGCAGTCAAAGTTGGTCGCGATGGCCAGGTTGATCGACTTAAGGCCCGTCTTGTTGCCAAAGGATATATTCAGATATTTGGGCTCGATTACAGTGATACCTTCTCTCTCGTGGCTAAAGTTGCATCAGTCTGCTTCTTTTTATCCATGGCTGCGGTTCGTCATTGGCCTCTATATCAGCTGGACATTAAGAATGCCTTTTTTCACAGTGATCTTGAGGATGAGGTTTATATGGAGCAACTGCCTGGTTTTGTTGCTCGGGGGGGTCTCATGACCTTGTATGTCGCTTGCGTCGGTCACTTTATGGTCTAAAGCAGTCTCCTCGAGCCTGGTTTGGTAAGTTCAACACGGTTATCCAGGAGTTTGGCATGACTCGTAGTGAAGTTGATCACTCTGTGTTTTATCGATACTCTGCTTCAAGTCTTTGTATTTATCTAGTAGTTTATGTTGATGATAATGTCATTATTGGCGATAATCAGGATGGTATTACCAATCTGGAGTAGCATCTCTTCCAACACTTCCAAACTAAGGATCTAGGCAGATTGAAGTACTTTCTAGGTATTGCGATTGCTCAGTCTAGCTCAGGTATTGTTATTTCTCAAAGAAATATGCTTACATTCTTGAGGAGACAGGGATGATAAGTTGCAGACCTGTTGACACTCCGATGGATTCAAATTCTAAGCTTCTGCGAAGACAAGGGAAGCCACTTAGCGATCCTGCAAGCTATAGGCGGCTGGTTGGTAAATTAAATTATCTCACATTGACTAGACCCGACATTTCTTATCCTGTGATGTCATTGGGATGCAGTTGTTCGCATTATTCGGTATATAAAATCGGCTCCAAGCAAAGAGTTACTGTTTGAGGATCGAGGTCATGAGCAGATCGTTGGATACTTAGATGCTGATTGAGCAGGATCACCTTTTGATAGACGTTCTACGTCTGGATATTGTGTTTTAGTAGGAGGAAATTTGGTGTCTTGGAAGAGAAAGAAACAGAATGTAGTTGTTCGGTCTAGTGTAGAAGCAGAATATCGAGCAATGGCTATGGCAACATGTGAGCTAGTCTGGACCAAACAATTGCTCAAGGAGTTGAAATTTGGTGAAATAAGTCTGATGGAACTTGTGTGCGATAATCAAGCTGCCCTTCATATTGCATCAAATTCGGTGTTCCATGAGAGAACTAAACACATTGACATTGATTGTCACTTCGTCAAAGAAAAGATCACGAGAGATTGCTACAAAGTTTGTAAGGTCAAATAATCAGCTTGCAGATATTTTCACCAAGTCCCTCACTGGTCCTCGTATTGGTTATATATGTAACAAGCTCGGTACTTATGATATGTATGCACCGGCTTGAGGGGGAGTGTTAAGTTTACAGATATGTACATAATGTAGTTTTGTCCCACATTGGAATAAGAGTAATATGTCCTTGTAGAGTATAGCTATAAATAAGGACCTCTTGTATTTTATTGAGTATCTAATATCAATAATCTATTTTCTCCCGTGCTTTTTCACAGTTTACACCAGAAAAATCAGCAACGGCAAAAACTTCGTTTTAGCACCCCAAAACTCTTTCAGAACCTCACAGACACAAACCATATATGCATTTTAATCATAAAACACGCTACGAACCTGATCGCGCACTCAAAACACCGAAAAGAGGTCGTCTTGACCTGATATTTACTGTGGTCAAACTCTAAATCCTTAACTTAACTAGTCTCTCAACCAATGATCTAAAACACACCCGAGCCCTTTGGGACCCCATCCAATCATACCAACAAGTACAAATACATTATCCAAAGTCTCAAAACACCCACGAAAATATCACAATAAAGAATCGAGGCTCAAACCGAATAGAATATCAGTTATGCTGTTATATCTTCGTGCCTTCAAAAGAGTGTTCGAATCACACTTACACACTTCAGATTACTTCCAAACTTTACACACAAGTTCAATTCAACTATATAGACCTATTCAAAGTCTCGGAACACTAAGTGGATTTCAATAACATCAAAGTCAACTATCGGTCAAACTTATGAACTCTTAAGTTCTTCAAATTGCCAACATTCAACAAATAGTGCCGAATCCTTCTAGGAACCAACAAAATCGAATCCGAACATACGTACAAGTCCAAAATCATCATACGAACCTATTGGAACCATAAAAACTCGATTCCGAGTCTGTTTACTCAAAAGTCAAACCTTGGTCAACTCTTCCAACTTAAAGCTTCCAAATCGAGAGTCATTCTTCCAAATCAATCCCGAACTGCTCGCAAACTAACCGACCATACATGCAAGTCATAATACATCATATGAAGCTACTCAAAGTCTCAAACTACCGAACAGAAAGCTAAAGGTCAAAACGACCGATCGGGTCGTTACATAGGATCCTTTAAGAATAGGAAGGGATTTTTTTTTGTGTAACCTGTAAATACTTATACTGCACCTCCTTGGTGCTATTTTTTAATATTACTCTTACCATTTCTCAAAAAGATTCTGAGATTTTAAACCTTCAACTTTCAAGTGCACACACCGTAATAAAAACCAGTTCGTCCTGTAACTCATACAGAACTAAACAACCTGCAATAATGCTCTGAGCATGCAATGATACTGACATCTCACCTATTTTTGTTACTGCACAATCATTGAATTGTAAAGGGAATAAATTTATATACTGTAACCACCATTAAAAAGACATCAACACTAACTGCAACGTTATTACTTTATAGAACTAAGCAGCCCGCCAAAATGATCGGAGTATGCAATGTCAGTATGTCTCACTTTTTCTTACTATTGAACGCTTAATGGATTACAAAAGGTAATTAATTTGTAGACTCACCACCATTAGAGAAGTATCAATAACAATATTAACATTGCCAATTCTAACCGCCATAGTCTGATGATCAATTAACGCAATCAATTTAGGATACCAATGCTTCATCCCCGGAAGTGCACGAAGTCTAGTATGAGGAACCCTGGCACAACCAACTGATCTAACCATCCTGTCAATTCTGGTCAGAGATGTGTAAATTTCGTTTAACCTAGAACTATGGCGATTTTTGTGGTTTTCAAATGCTAGAATTTGTAACCACACCGGAGAGAATCTCTCATAAAATGGTAAGGAAGAGTCCCAGAAGCAGCTCTGTCAAAACTACCTCTTCTGGCATAATTGTTTTATGTTCATCCTTTCATTATGCTTCATACTTTCCATTTTGTTTTATTTTCTCGGAGTCACTTCGAAATTTTGGAGAAAACTTGTCCCATGTTAGAAAAGCATTCATTGTTAGGAATCTCTGCTTGCAGGTCAATTGGCATGTTTGCAATAGTCTTTCCTTTCGTTGGATTCTAATTCAATTTCCTGGTCTTTCTGGTGCTTCCATGCTTTTGAAACGCATTACTAGCCTATTAGGGCTTTTCCAGGGAGAGTATACTCACTATGTGGTCAATACAGGTTTTGGTAGTTTCTGGAGAAACTGGTTGTGGCAAGACCACTCAGCTCCCTCAATTCATTCTAGAAGAGGAGATATCATCCCTCCGTGGTGCTGACTGTAACATTATATGCACTCAGCCTCGCCGTATATCTGCCATATCAGTTGCAGCTAGAATATGCTCTGAAAGAGGAGAGAATCTTGCTGATACTGTTGGTTACCAGATCCGACTGGAGTCAAAGCGCTCTGCTCAAACGCGGTTGCTATTTTGCACAACAGGAGTGTTATTGCGGCAGCTGGTATTACACTCTGCAACTCTTTTCTGCCAAGGCTTTTGTAATTCTTGTTTAATTGAAATAGTACAGGGCAGATTGCTACTTGCAATGCTTCATATACATATTATTTTTTGTCTCTTCACATCTTTATGACTAAACTGCTGTGTATTCAGAGAGTCAATTAACACGGCTTCTATGTGCTCTGATATAAGCTCAACAATAGATGATGAAGGAAACATAATGTAGTGTCTTAATATATCTGGACGGAGAGGAACCTTAGATGCTTTGATGGTATCTCAACTCCAAATCACTCCTTAAAGGCTAGATGTCTATGAGTCTGTTTAGCTGGTGTAAACTCTCTTCTGTAAATAGCACAGATCATCTTTTTGGATTTTGTATGCTTCCTAGTCCTAGTCTATTTCTCATGTATTGGAGCTAACAGAATCACTTTTGTAACTTTTGTTATTTTGCATCTTCTTGATGCCTTCAATGAATCTACTTCATAAAAAAAAAACTTAATATATTGTTTGCTTAAGATGGGCGTGATACTATTTATATAATTATCTAGTAGTTATCTTGGATTAGTACGAAACTACGAATGAAAGTTTTTACATCTATTTGAACGAAAGATGATTTTTTGGTTCCTTTCCTTTTCAATGTAGGTTCAGGACCCTGATTTGACTGGTGTTAGCCATCTGCTTGTTGATGAAATCCATGAAAGAGGCATGAATGAAGACTTTCTCTTAATAATTTTACGTGACCTCCTTCCTCGACGACCTGATTTGCGTCTCATTCTGATGAGTGCTACCATTAACGCTGAGTTGTTCTCCAAATACTTCAGAAATGCACCCAAAATTCATATACCGGTATTGTGGTTTAAGCTTGTGTATCTCCATTTTATAAGACAAGTTCAAATATTGTGTTCTGCATCTAATTTTCTTAGGTTTATTTTTCCAGGGCTTGACATATCCAGTGGCAGAGCTGTTTCTTGAAGACGTGTTAGAGAAGACTCGTTACCTTATAAAATCCAAAGCAGACAGTTTCCAGGGAAGCTCAAGGAGAAGGCAGAGGCAACAAGATTCTAAAAGAGATCCTCTGACTGATCTTTTTGAGGCATGGTTTCTGCCTTGAATTATTGCCTATTGATGATTTTCAAGTAAAATGTTTTCGTTTCTCTTGAAAATGGACCTGATGAATTAGACATGACTTTTTGACTCAGAAGTACTATTACAAGTTTATTGTTACTGTGTTTCTTTATATTTTGAGTTAAAATTGATTTAATTCAGCTTGTTCTTGCTGTTATAATTAATGCTTGAGAAATCCTTTTCTTTGCAGCTGCATAATATTTGTAAATTGTGACATACAAGCATTTAGTATCTAT
This sequence comes from Nicotiana obtusifolia, assembly GCA_002018475.1. Lineage (NCBI taxonomy): Eukaryota > Viridiplantae > Streptophyta > Magnoliopsida > Solanales > Solanaceae > Nicotiana > Nicotiana obtusifolia. The sequence continues at coordinate 52,429 of MCJB01016968.1, forward strand.
AGGTCGATCTGCTTATCAAACATTTATTGCTCAAAAACATGCTTATCTGGCCAGATTTGCTGAATAACTTTGTCCTGCCTAGGGGAGGCTTGAGAGTGAATGACAGAGAAACGAACTGTTGCATACTTGCTATATTATTTTATACATGGTCATCTTATTCGTCAACCGAGGAGCAAATATAATAATTTGCCATGTAATTTCACTTTTAAAAGCAGGTGCCATTGCTTGCTTTTCAGAAGGTGAAAATTTTGACAAGGATAAGTAAATGAACTGAAGAGATATTTATTGTCTTGATGAAATGGTCAATGACTAACACAGATTATGTTTCCTTGTATGCTTTACCTCCTTAGTGGTAGGAAACATTTTATTTTGATGCAAGATATGAATTCGAGTTCAATCGTTAGAGCTTCCGGTCCTATGGATGCCTTGAATGGCCTCGTAACTTGAGTAAGATGCTGGTATCTCTTAGCCAGTTAGAAGCTGCTTTTATTGAACTTAATTTCTATAAAGATTGCCCTCCTAATAGAAAATTGCTGTTTGGGGATGTGCGGCTGTGTCAGGTGGTTCACATTGAGAAGAGAATTGTTGCCAGCATTATGCTTGACTGACCCTTTTAAATTAGAAGGTTCAGGTTGGGGGTTGGGGGTTTTTTT
>MCJB01016968.1:53101-87224 GCA_002018475.1 Nicotiana obtusifolia
GGGGGGGGGGAGGAAGCTATTTTCTTGTACTGACTAGCCAATTCTAAGAACAAATTAATTAGGTTTGAGCCATTATTTTGATTCTGTACTGTGAAAATTGTGTTGTGTCAGAACTTGTATGTTCTTCATCCTTTAGTTATCTGATCGTTTCAAGCGAAATGTGTGACTAGTTAGTGAGTTATTTATTGTAACTGCATTTGAAAACAACAATCACTCCTTTACATGATATGTTTATTCTTTAACCAAGGAGGCGCTTATTTAAGATGTCTGTTTTGTAGGATGTGGACATTGGTTCCCATTTTAAAGGCTACAGCATCACTACAAGACAATCTCTTGAAGCATGGTCTGGTTCGCTGCTTGATTTGGGTCTTGTACGTACTTTACATGTTCACAGATGAAAGGAGTTTTGTTCAGGCAGATCATTTTGATTTATAGCTCCTTATTGACCGTGGGGTCTTATCGAAGACACATTTATTGCATTGGTCGCACAGGTTTTCGTGTTTCCTAACTTTGAAATTTTTTATTCCTTTTATCTTTGAGTAGGTGGAAGCAACGATTGAGTATATTTGTCGTCGTGAAGGTGAAGGTGCAATTCTTGTATTCCTGACTGGTTGGGATGACATTTCTAAGCTGCTTGATAAAATTAAGGCTAACAACTTCCTTGGAGGCACCAGGAAGTTTTTGATCCTCCCTCTTCATGGTTCAATGCCAACAATAAATCAACAAGAAATATTTGATCGCCCATCTGCTAACATGAGGTGCGTTCTTTGTTGAGCAAAGGTGGATGTTCAAGAATGCATACTTTAATCTTTTAGCTAAAACTACCTTTTAGCAATAGTACCATTATTCAAGCATTCGATATTTCAGGTGTAGCATTACTTTTTCTTTTATTTCTTGTAACCTGATGGTGGACTTCCAATATCACTTGCATAAACTAATACATCAGGACGATCCTTGCTTCATTTGAATCAAAGAACTCATATTTCAGCTGTAGTTAAAGAGCTGCTAAGAATAATAGTTTAACCTATTAGTTCATTAGTCCGAGTATGACTTTGTCTCAATTCTAAACAAGTTGGGATCGGCTATATGAATCGTCACTGACCACGTTCCCTAATTAAATTCATCTCAAGCTAATATTAATTATTATATAGAATGAATTTAACTGAAGAATACTAGAAATTCTCTATATATTTTATTGGCATAAGAATCTCTAATAGAGCTAAAAGACTCCTATAAAACATAGGAACTACAGTATACGTATTAACATCACTTAAAAAAAAAAAAAAAATAAAAAAAAAAATAAAATCATCACCAAAATATGTTCCCAACTAATTGGTATATCCTATTATAAATCTTTTTCTTCCATTGTGCCAAATCTTTCGTTAAGTCTTTATTGATTCCAAGAGATTATAGGCATTTCGAGACAACTATCATGCGGTTTCATATCTACATCATTTCTTTTTAACACCTTCGCTTATCATGGTTTTGCACTATTGCCCAGTTCATCCGGAGGTCAACATAGGACATGACCAAGCCATCTCAAGGGATCTCTCATTTTATCTTCAATCGTGCTACATGCACCTTATGACGATTGTGGTCATTTTTAATCTTTTCTAACCTATATGGCCGCACATCTATCTTAACATCTATATTTCTGCGAATTCCATCTTGTGGATATGTTGGACTTTAGCAGCTCAATATTCATTCTCATATAACATTGCTGGTCATATAAGTTTATAAATTGTTGTATAGAACTTATCTTTCACTTTGTAGGCATCCTCCTATCACACCCTGGTAGTGCTTCTCCATTTCAATCATCCGCATTGGATTCTCTGCGTAATATCTTCAGCTACTATTCCATTCTCCCGGAATACGAGCATATATTCACTCTTACTTCTACTTATCGAAAACCCTCACACTCTAGAGTGCTCCTCCATATTTTAAGCTTTTGGTTCACACCCTTGCAGTCAATGAACGCAATGTCGTCAACATATACCATACACCGTGGGACCTCAAGTAATTCCACCATGCCGGTCCCAAGTTCGGATAAAGGCGGGTTGCGGTAGGCTGGCAGCCAATGTGAATTAGCCAATCTATGATGAATCAGTTAGTGTATTTTTTTTTTTGTTTTGCAAATTAACATCTTTGGTCTGATAATGCAGGAAAATTGTGCTTGCAACCAACATAGCTGAGAGCAGTATAACTATAGATGATGTTGTGTACGTCATAGACTGTGGAAAGGCGAAAGAGACTAGTTATGATGCTCTTAACAAGCTTGCTTGTTTATTACCATCATGGATTTCAAAGGCCTCGGCAAATCAGGTAATTAAAAGTGCAAATGAATTTAGATTGATATATTTGGAGCACATTGCCATCTCAACTCTTTCAATATCATTTGGCTTAATTTTCTGCCTTACTGGAGAATTTTTATTTCTGCAGAGACGTGGTCGTGCAGGCCGTGTGCAACCTGGAGTTTGTTATAGGTTGTATCCGAAACTAATACATGATGCAATGCCTCAATATCAGCTGCCTGAGATTCTTCGAACACCATTACAGGAGCTTTGTCTCCAAATTAAGAGCTTGCAGTTTGGCGCTATTGAATCCTTTCTGGCCAAGGCACTTCAACCTCCAGATCCTCTCTCTGTCCACAATGCCATTGAACTTCTCAAAACTATTGGAGCTCTGGATGATACAGAAGAGCTTACTCCTCTTGGTTTGTATACTGCTGTATACTGCATCTATCTTTCTCTGTATTTTCCAGATGGGAGCATTTACTTTGAATGTTGCTTTACAGGTCGCCATCTTTGCACTCTACCTCTGGACCCAAATATTGGAAAGATGCTTCTGATGGGGTCCATCTTCCAATGTCTAAACCCTGCACTGACTATTGCTGCTGCTCTTGCACACCGTGATCCTTTTGTCCTTCCAATAAACAGGAAAGAGGAAGCAGATGCTGCCAAAAGATCATTTGCTGGTGATTCTTGCAGGTTAAACCCGAAAAAATGGTTTATTTGACTCTCTGGCTTCCAAGAGTGGCATCATTTTGTGAAATGAAATATTTCTTTATTCATGTGAAAACACTATTCTCTTTGATGCAGTGACCATATTGCACTTCTTAAAGCATTTGAAGGATGGAAAGATGCTAAACATAATAGAAAAGAAGGAGCATTCTGTTGGGAAAATTTCATGTCTCCTGTAACGTTGCAGATGTTGGAAGACATGAGAAATCAGTTTGTAGACCTACTGTCAGATATCGGTTTTGTGGATAAATCACGAGGAGCTAAGGTGATGTCTCCATAAATTCTTCCCTTGAAGATCTCTCTGCTCTAATGCTGTTTCGGTCTGGTTTAACCACGTCTTGTCATAAATGTTTATTATTCGTAGGGGTACTATTCATATGGGTGGCCCTTGGGAGGGAGAGTGGGAACACAAATACAGAAAGCATATATATCATGATGTGGAAGAAGCAAATAAGATTTAGCTCCTGATTTAAGTCCATATAGCAGTGCTGCACCCATTTATTAGCAAGATTGAAAGATAGTGATCTGATTTTGCAGGCATACAATGAGTATAGCAATGATTTAGAGATGGTATGCGCTATCCTTTGTGCGGGTCTCTACCCAAATGTTGTGCAGTGTAAAAGAAGAGGAAAGCGTACTGCATTTTACACGAAAGAAGTTGGAAAAGTTGATATTCACCCTGCGTCTGTTAATGCTGGTGTTCATCTTTTCCCTCTTCCATACTTGGTTTACAGTGAGAAAGTGAAGACTACAAGCATTTATATCAGAGATTCAACAAATATATCAGATTATGCTCTCCTTATGTTTGGGGGTAATCTCAGTCCAAGCAAAAGTGGAGAGGGCATTGAAATGCTAGGAGGCTATCTTCACTTTTCTGCATCAAAAAGTGTGTTGGATTTGATAAAGGTTTGACATCTGGTTGGTGCAACATTTTCATCTTTGCGGTGTACATTTTTTATTATTTCAAAAATAAACTTATTTCCTCGTGCAACCAAATTTTGCAGAAACTGCGAGGGGAACTGGATAAAATCTTAAAAAGGAAAATCGAAGAGCCCGGCTTTGACATTTCGGTCGAGGGAAAGGGTGTAGTTGGTGCTCTGGTTGAGTTACTTCATAGTCAAGGCATACGATACTAGTAGGGACATTACCCGTTTATTTATCGTATAACTAGTAGTGACCAACCATATATAGATGATTATGGCTTTGATTGCAGAAAGATAGGACATTACCTGTTTATTTATCGTATAACTAGTAGTGACCAACCATATATAGATGATTATGGCTTTGATTGCAGAAAGATACTGTGACAAAAGGTTTGAGGCCCATTTTGTTGTAGAAGTGTTAGCATAGAAAGATAGAGAATTTATTTCAATGAGTTCACACTTTAATTCGCCATAAGTCCATAGTTCTAGCTGTGAAATATCACCCCTAGCTCTCACAGTAGCAAAAATGATGTCGCTATTACATCCGAAGGAAGGGTGCAATTGTGTATTTCTTGTAGAACAATAGCGGTAATGTATTAAGTGTTATTTCTTGGTAGATTAGTCGAAGAGTAGATGACTTTTTGCTGAGACAATATACTCACATTCTCCCACAGTTATTTTGTCACTTTAATATCGGAAGCCTGGTTTCAGAATTCTATTGCTAGGTATATCGTGGCTTTCTGGTTACCGTTTGCACTCTACTCGTTTGGCTTCTTTCACTCCTTAATACATGGAATACTATATTAAAGGTACCTTTCTAACCTTCATATTTTCATGGCGTCTTTTACTTCTGCAGATCTAATTCGACAACAGAAGTTTGTGTACTGTAGAAAGTAAGGATATCTGTAAAATAATTCTGTGTGGTTAGAGCAATTGATCAAAACAGGCCATCATTCTCTCTTTGATCTGACTCTCTCTTACCAAAACTTGTTAGGGATGTTCTTTAGTACACTTTAACCTCAAGTAAGTATTTACCCATCTCGTCTCTTAGTCATGTTTCTTTGTACATTTTTTTCTTCCCTTTCTGCGTAACTATCAGTATAGGGCATCTGAGGCTTAATTACCTTGGATTTTACTATTAGCTTTCTCGTCTCCCTTCGAAGGGTTCTCCATATCTTCATCTTTTGGTAGCTTCGTCCTGTGTAGCTATTCTTTTGCTTCACTAGCTTGTTGCATCTTCCTATTCTACCACCATGATTTTCACGGTCGATGTCCTAGGCCTTTAGACACATTTAGGAAACTGTTTGCTACATTTTTACTGCAGGTTGTCATTTCCATTCGGTAGCTTGTCCGGAAATGTTATTTGGCTTGCTCCGGTTGATGTACATAATCGGATTCCATTGCATGTAACTCTTCTCCTTTTTTGCTCAATTCTTTTAACTTCACCAGGACTATTAGTCTATGTTGAGTAGTTAGAGGTTCCCCTTGTATAACCTTGCAATCCTAACGTGTGGTCTTGTCACATCTTTAGGTACAATGAAGTTTAATTGGTTATAGTTACCTCCATTCTCAGAAGCTATCAAGAAATCCCTTTCCTCTTTTCAGTAATTATTGGCTAAACAATTACTATATCTACCCATATGTCTGAGACATCAATGTGATGAAACCTTTTGTCTATTTTTCGTCACGCCTAAGTATCAATGTAAGACGTGTCTAGGAAAATATGTCCAAACCTATTCAATAACGTAAAATTCATTATATATTGACTAGTTTTTGTTGATTGTTAATTTACCACAACTCTCATTCTTTACGTCGATTGGGATTCGCAATGCAAACGAACTCGCACAAGCAAAGCTGTTTATATTGTTTAACTTGATTTCTTAATTTTGGAAGTTAGGGCATTGGCGGGGTCGTTTTCTTTTTCCTCTTTTTACTAATCCCCATTTCCCAAATCAATTAATGTTTTGGTAGCTTGGACCTATAAAGAGTAACTTACTCATGAGACTGATGTACTGGTTTAGTAAGTTTACTTTCCTTTCATATCCATAAGGACTTCTCCATGCCACAATTTTAATTTCTTTTCCATCTTACGGGATAGAATGAGAGGTAGGAGGGGTAAGTTCAAGAGTTGTACCATCCCAACTCGCAGTAGACATATCATTCTAAATGAAAGGCGCATTCAGGATTTGGAGGTTTTCGATGCCTTTAGCCTTCAGTTTCATTTATTTTGGGCTTCGATTTAGGTTATTTCTCTTTTTGATGTATATAAACAAACTGATCAAACGAAAAATTTAATATTATGACAATGTTGGAGCAAAGCATAAAACTTTAATAATATTATTAACCTTATAAAAATACATCATTTATTTCCAATTGTTGATATTTTTCATATACTGAAGTTATAGTCTAATTTAAGGATGGACTGCTAGAACTACAACTTGGTTAAGAATATTTCAACTTCTTGATGAGTATATCCATCTCAATTTCACAAAAATTAGGAACATTAAGTCAAATCCAACTTGTTGGAGCTTGAAATTTTGATCATGCAGCTTAAAAACAGGCTGAAAGACCTGGTCTTACTGGTATTTTCGTAAAGTGCTAACACTTAATCTTAGAGGGAGTAGAATTCACTTTTGCATGAGATATTATTTTATTTCATGTTTTATGATCTAGCAACCGCTCAAATAATAGAGAATCTTGGTAAATTTTTATTGTTAACTTGGAGATCAAGTTTATAAGGAAATAGATTTATTATTTGAGTTTATTTTAAGGAAAGAATTATATTTTTTTTATACTTATTTTATTCTATAGGGTTTTGTCATGACCCAAAATTCCACCAAGTCTTGATAACACCTAATCCAATCTGCTAGATAAGCCAACTAACATTATCACAGATTGAGCAGATGATCATCAATAAATAATAAATAAGATTGCGGAAATCAACACAACTATCCCAAGGACTTGTAGTACAAGTCATGAGCGACTAAAAATAAGAATAAGAATACGACTTTGATATGAAGAAAGATTACATCATCTGTTTGAAATTTACATAAACAGAACATATGTCCTAAACTACCATGAACAAAGTGGTAGCTTATAATTGAAACACTGATACATCTCCAATGCTAGCCTTTGTCATCCACCATAACTCAGCTCCAAAACTTGTACTTAGTAAGTAAGGATCAAGACTAACCTCGACGAAGTAGTGACGATGTTTTGTCAAAACGATACTCACTTTATATAACTTGTGCAACTCAAAAGCATATAAGATAACAGAGTAGCAGAAGGTGCACAAATTGAGAGGAAGACAGTAAGCATGCTTCTCAATACCCAAATCAAAACATGTGCAATTGCACTAAATCCGCGTATCAATACAATTTGCAGAGAAGCTCTAACTCAAGTACTTTTACATGATTGCAAAGAGACTATGCATAATAAAGGTCATTTTCCCATCAATTTTCAAATAACATTTATGTGAATGCTCCAACATGAGCCTAACTGTCAATGCATGTTGAATCCGGGCTATGTTGGTGACTATTGGCAGAACTGGTTCTGGTGTGTCGCACCTGTTGAGCTTTTGCATAGGTGCGAGGTCGCAGAAGCGGCCCGATTGTCCATCTGCACAACTGCAGAAGCAGGGAAAAGGGTGCAGAAGCTGTATATGGCTTAGTCTTGGGAGTCTGTTGATGCGGATATGGCTGCGCATAAGCACATAGGCAGAGGCAGGTTTTTGGGTACACAAGCGGCTCCACAGAAGCCGAATTTTCATCGCTGAAGCAGAAGTCGACTGTATAAGTGGATTTAGCATATGCGAGGGTGTTGTTGCAGAAGCGACCAATTTGTCCGCAGATGCAGAAATCACTGGCAGAATGCTATAATTTGAGGGTTTTTCTTATTTTCATTTTTTTGACTTTTAGAGCGGTTAGAGGTAATATGAGGGTAAGTGATTTCTACTCGATTTTGACTATATACCTTATTTTCCAATGAATTATTATACTAAAATTATGGAATTTAAAAGAGAAATTTGGTGGTTTTGTCACAACTTTAGAGAGTATAAACTGGGGATTTGAGAGTCAATTTGGACTTGGTTTGTAATCTAATCACATATTTGGACTCGTGGAGATATAGGTAATCTTGATCTACCCCTTGACTTTGGTTTTGACTAGCTGGGCCCGGGTTGACTTTTAGGGATTTGATTAAAGAATGAAGCTTTATGAAATTGATTCCTATGGCTTCATTTGATGTTATTGAGTTGTATTTGACTAGATTCGAGTCATTTGATGTTGGATTTGAAAGGAAAATACGGTTGTTGATTAAAGCTTACCGGACGGAGGTAAGTCTCTTGTCTACCCTAGTAAGAGGGAATTACCCCTATAGGTGATCTATTTGCTACATATTGCTTGATTTAGGAGCCACACATATGCAAGGTGATGAGTGTGTATGCATAGCTATATTATGACCATATCCAGTAAAGTTTAGCTTATGCTATGCCTTGTTTGAACTATGTGAACTTTTTATTCTTGTTTCGTTGATTCTATGACTACATAATGGCTAGTAATTATGGTTTTGAAGCATCCCTAAGGTTATGACTTGTTGAACTGGGAATAAATGATTATTTTGCCATATTGAGCTTCTCTGTTAGGCCATAGTCATATACTTGTCTTATTAATTTATGATTTTGTGGTTAAATGGCTTATTTCATTCATGGTAAATATTATGATAAGACATTGAACAATGTAATTGCTTATTGAATTATTGAGGTGAATTGAATTACATGATTAGCCATAGCCATCTTTTAGCCATATGCTTTTATCCCCATTTCTACTATTATAATCCGGTGCCTTCAATTATGTTACCTCATATGTATATCTATAAGTTTGAGAGTTGGATATAAGAATTTTAGCACCATGGATATTATTAGGGGATATTGGATATTGATGATGTTATATGGATCGGTGGCATGCACCACTGAAATATTTGTGTATTAGGTTGCACACAACAATGGAATTGCAGTCATGGGTACATGTGTGGATCAGGTGGCATGCCACCATGGGAATATTTGTGGACCGGGTTGCATGCCACAACATTATTATATTTATTAGTGGATCAGATTGCATGCGGAAACAATGCTTGGATTGATATCGTTCCTCCAGAGTAAGGTGCTTACCTATGTTACTTTGGGCCCTGTGAGATTGGTGCTAGTTGGGACACTTGGCCTATGTCGGTTATATATATGTATACATATTTGTGTTGTGAGATTTGATGTTGGACTATGAGCATGCACCGGTAGCCTCGACTCATGCAATGGTTCATACACACACACACATACATATATACACACACATACATACATATATACATATATACACACACATACATACATATATACATATATACACACACATACACACATACATACATATATACATACATATATACATATATATATATATATATATTTATATGTGTGTGTGTGTGTGTATGTATATGTATGTTTATATCACTGTTGACCGACTCATATTGTGATTATGAAAGATTGAGATAACTGATATTGTGCTATCCTCCCTTTTGAGCATGCATTGGTAGCTTAGACTCATGCAGTGACTCTTATATTATATGTGAAATTGATTGTTTTGTATCAATATCATGGAAAAAAGTGAGACAGTTGATGTTGTATTCTATATCCTTTGTCTGAAAAACATGTCTAAATTTCAGTTTTACTGTGGTTCTATTGTTAGACTCGATTGATGATATCATGCTCTATTCCATGTTCCATTTATGCTTTATATGCTTATTGAATTGTTAGTAGGTGTCGATTTCGACCCTCGCTATTGCTTCTTCGATGCTAGACTTGATACTGACTCAGTACCGTGGTTTTGTACTCATATTATACTTCTGCATATTTTGTGCAGGTTCTGAGACTGGTATTTGCGGTACCCCTTGAGTTAAGTAGGAGTATTATTGGAGACTTCGTGGTGAGCTTCTTGACTTGTTTCGATCCACATCACATGGAGTCCCTCTTCCCTATTTATTTTTTTCTGTCTATGTATTTCTTTTTCGGACAGATGTATTTGATCAAGTGATTCTAGTCGCTCTTATTAGATGCTTTTTGGTGACACCAGGTTTTGGGAGTTATAGATGGTTGTGGTCGTGTTTAGAATTTATCATTGATTATATATTTATGATATTGAATTGAGATTTATTTCGCATTGTTATTTATATCAAAAAATAGTTAAATGGTTTAATAATTGGATTCTTTTGTTGCTCTTGAGTGTTGGCTTGCCTAGCAAGCGGGTTAGGCGTCTTCATGACCTTTAGTGGGATTTTGGATCCTGACAATTTGGTATTAGAGTTCTAGATTCTGAGCTAATAACGAGTAGGCCTAATAGAGTCTTGTGATCCATACAGAGACGTCGGTATCTATGCGAGAGGCTATATGGCTTTAGGAACTTTCACTTTCTTGATTCCTTATCATGCATATTTATTTTGGCTTGAAGCCTATATCTTCAGTTCCTTACTATTATTTCGTACGCGATATTTAGTACTCGATATCAATTGCGCACCGATGAACGTGATGATGCTATAGATGTAGGGTGGGGTGTTATTTATGTTATGAGTACAGACTACTATCATCACCTTGTGGATGAGTGTTCAATCGTTTCAGCCTAGTGTTGGTGTTGTCCACTAGTTCAGGGCTATATACAGTGTATTGTGATGCTTCACGTGTTGACCTTTTCGTGATATCAGTGTAAATAATAGGATAATTACTTATGTGTCACAACAATTGAAGCCCTATGAGAAGGATTATTCGGTTTCATGATTGGAGTTTGGCATTTGCTCGAGCAGAGAGGGAGGCATTTAGCTATGGATGTTCAGGCCTTGGCTAATAGATTTGTGAGATTGGATATTCTGAGTTTGGTGGAATTCTTGCTTGTGTGATTGTCATCCTTGTTTGAGTGCACTAAGGCTCGTAAGATGACAGTCTTTATTTTCTTTTCCTTAGGGACACGGTGTAGCAAGGTGGTTCTTAGGAGGCGGTCATTGAAAATGATGGTGTATGGCGATTTTAGGGCCATATTCTATTCCTAGTGTTGATGGTTTGAGAGAGTTTATCCTTGAGGAGGCTCATAGTATGTAGCATTCTGTTCATGCGAGTGCTACAGAGATGTATCATGGTTTGAAGCAGTATTGTAGGTTTTGGAGGTAGAGTTTAAGTTTGATGTTATTAGGGTCATCGTGGGCAAATGACTGAGTCTGTATATTTTATTTGGCAATGACTTCTTACATTTAAGGAGTTTGCATTTGACGAGAAGGGTTTGCTTGAGCTACAAAGGGAATGTGAATGCTTGATTATCATCTTAGTGTGCAATACAACCCTGAGTTTTGGGATATGTTGATGGATCTTTCAGTTGTTCATTGGCGGGATGAAAATAGAGTCTTACAGCTTGTGGTCGAGTGTAGATTTGGAGGAGCCACTGATTGCATAGTGGTTGTGTCCGTAGCAAGATCATAGAAAGATATTGATACGAAGTCACACAAGTGGGATATCTCCCGTGAGAAGATGCAGGAGTTGTATAATTTATTATGAGGTTCCTTGAAGAGCTTTACCTTCTATCCAGTGGGATGTGTGTGCTACGATATGGGTCTGGAGCTCTTGAGGACGATGGCACAACTGTCCCAAGGTTGAGTGTGCATTGGGTTGATAATTTGGGATGTGTTATCGTTGGTGCAACATGAGCTTATGAGAAATTCAGCTAAGTAACAGTGTGGGATCATGGCAGTTAAGGAGGAGCAGTCATTATGGGTTCTTGGATTATGTGATTGTGGATTAAAGCCAAGTGGCGAGCCTACCATTGATGATTGGGTCACATGGTCATGTGTTGTAGTAGGTTCTAGACTAAGGGGCGCTTGTAGATTAGTTATGACTTAAGGAGGATGACTTCGAGGATGATACAATCAAGGAATTTGCTGGATGCGTGTTATATTTCACCTTATTGACATATGGAAGTTGTGGAAGGACTTAGGTTCAATATTCTTCTGTGGGGGTAGTGTGTAGGGGAAAGGATTCGCTTGGTTGCTTCTCTTCGGGTATGCATGTGCTAATAGAATACTGGTCGGCATGTTTTCTTGTGCATTCAAAACTAGGTCTGAGCGGGTGAATCTCGAGGATGGTTCTAGTGGGTTTAAGATTCGATATATGGTATCTAAGGATTTCCGAATTTGTATGTGACTAAAAATTTGAGATTTGCATTGGATTGTGAGAGAGAATCGGAGTATTTTTGTAACATTATCATTTTTCCAATGTAATGTCGAGAGATGGAAGAAATAACTTCAGATTCATCAAAGGTCTATTTAGAGCAGCTATTTCAGTTTGAGGTACTATTCGGTATATAAGAGGGAATAAAGTGGCTTACGAGTCTCAGGACTATGAGATTTAATATTGGAATCACTTGGGATGAGTTTTTATTGAGGTCCATAGTGTACAGGGAAAGATTAGTGTCGCAGTGAAGACGGGTCATGAATAATATGGATAAGTTGGGTCAGTTTTAGCAGTTACTTGGACCAACATGGTAATAGAGATGATCAGTTCCTTTTGTATAATAGGGCTTTACAAGTATTTTGTGGCAATACTTTGGGGCTTGGCAGTCTGTGTGACTTTGTTGATTTAGAGGGATTTAGTTCTGATGGTTTGGTTATGTGTAAATTGATTCCGAGGAGTTTGTGATGGTTTTGACAATGACTTGTGGCTGGTGTTTTCAACAAGATGTGATTTTCTCCTGAATTGAGCTAGTGGAAGGTTTTTGGTCGATGGAGTATGTATCATATTCATGATTGAGAGTTGATAATGTGATTCTTGGATTCCATATAATAGCAGGATAGATGTGGTGAGCTATGTGGAAATGGGATTAACTGGACAAGGTTGCAGTTCAGTTTTGAAAGGAAGGTCATGAGTTCTAGACAACACGGGAGATTTCAGATGTGTAACAGCATGCTAGCACTATCTTGTATCGCCTGAGGATTGTGTGTTACAGAAGATGCATTGTGTATTGATTGGTGGATTCTTGAGTAGTACTACAGAAATCACGTAGTTCATAATTATTGATGTTCAAGTTTTGCTACCTGGTAAGAAAGGTTATAGGAGTATCTTCCATGGGGTGATTGTGTGTGCGTGACATGTCAATCATTTAAGTGGGAGAGTTAGAGATCGCATCTGGAGATTATGGTACTCTCCCAGTTTGGAGATTATATTTCTGAGAGGTGGACTATCCCTCTATTGCGGACTGTAGAAGTGGTGTTCAAGATTTGACAGATCATTGTATGTGTCATGGATAGGGTCAATGTTGACTTTTGAAAGGTTATTTGCATATTTTTTTGAAATGATCTGAATCTGTTGGAGGCACATTGGTAGGCCACATGAGAATGTATATTCTACACTGGATTGGATATGCTTACTCAGTGCAACATTTGCTATAGGTGTGTCATCGGGCGGACATGATCTTATTCATGTCCGGATCTATTTCATGTGTTAGTCTCTATACGGTGGGTTGTGAGATTATTTGATTATTCAAACACATGTTGTGGCCCTGTTTAGGTCTTGTGGCGTTATTTGAGAGAAATGGATCTTGAGATGTTGATTTACTTATTTCACCTTAATCGTGCTTAGCTTTTACCCCATGGATATGTCTATGCACTTTATGGTATCCCCATATGGATTGATATGTTCGGATCGGGTTGCACGCCACAATGGAGTTATGTGGGGAGTCCTTTGTTGTGTTTATTTTGTCTCTTTTATTCTCCCTTTGTGAGAAGATTTCATTGCATTATGATTTTGTTGTTATATCTGTTAAACTTGTTAGATAACTCTCTTATTCGGTCCTTTTTCTACTATGGTCATATTCGAGCTATTGCTTGTTTGATAAACGGATTGCGTCATATGAGGATTTAGAGGTGGTCTTTAGGAAGCACCAATGTCTCCGCAGAAGCGGAATTTTCATTGCAAAAGCAAAAGTCAACTATTTAAATAGATCTCGCATATATGAGGGTGTTGTCATTGAAGCGACATCGCAAAAATGACCAATTTGTCCACAAATGTGGAAACCACTGGTAGAATGTTATAATTCGAGGGTTTGGGTTATTTTCATTTTTTTGGGTGTTGGAGCTCAACTAGAGGCAATTTTGGAGGAGATTTTCACTATATTCTTTTAGGGTAATTGATTCAACTCGATTTTGGTTATATACCTTATTTCCCCATGAAGTATTACACATAGATTATGGAATTTGAAAGAGAAATTTGGTGGTTTTGTATGATTTTGGAGAGTGTAAATTGGGAATTTGGGAGTCGATTTGGACTCGGTTATGGAATTTAATCACATATTAGGAGTCGTGGGGTTATGAGTAGTCGGGATCTACCCCTTGACTCGGGTTTTGATCATGTTGGCCCTTGTTGACTTTTGTTGACTTTTATTGACTTTTGGGATTTGATTAAGATTGAAGCTTTATTGTTTGGGATGGATTTTTATGGCTTTATTTGACGTTATTGAGTTGTATTTGACTAGATTCGAGTCGTTTGGTGTTGGATATGAAAGGAAAATGTGTTGTTGTTGATTAAAGCTTGTCGAGTGGAGGTAAGTCTCTTGTATACCCTTGTAAGAAGGAATTATCCCCATAGGTAATCTATTTGCTACATGTTGATTCATTTAGGAGCTACGTATCTACAAGGTGATTAAGGTATTAGCATAGCTAGGTTATAACCATATTCAGTAGAGTTTGGCTTATGATATGCCTTGTATGAACTATGTGAACTTGTTATTCTTGTAAGTTGATTCTATGACTACGTGATGACTTGTAATTATGGCTTAGAAGCATGTCTAAGGTTTTGACTTGTTGAATTGGGCATAAATGATTGTTTTTTTCTCTTCATATTGAGCTTCTTTGTTGAGCTAAAGTCATATACCTATCTTATTGATTCATGATTTGGTGGTTAAATGACTTATTTCATTCATGGTAAATATTATGATAAGAATTTCAACGATGTAGTTTCTTATTGAATTGTTGAGGTGAATTGAATTACATGATTAGCCATAACCATATGTGCGTTTATCCACATTTCTACTATTATGATTCGGTTCCTTTAATTATGTTACGTCATATGTATATCTATAAGTTCGAGAGTTGAATATTGTGAAAAGATGAGAATGTTAGCACCACAGATATTATGAGCATATATTTGATATTGATGATGTTGTGGGGATTAGGTGGCATGCTGCCACATGATTATGTGTGGATCGGGTTGTATGCTGTAATGGTATTATGCGTGGATCGGGTGGCACGCTGCCATGAGTACATGTGTTGATCTGGTGGCTTGCTGCCACATGAATATTTATGGACCAGGTTGTACATCGCAACATTAGTAGATTTATTAGTGGATCAGGTGGCATGCCGCAACAGCGCTTGGATTGGTACCGTCCCTCCGGAGTTAGGCAATTACCCATGTTACTTTGGGCCATGTGAGCACTGGCATTGAGATTGCTGCTAGTTGGACACTTGGACAATGCCGGTTATATATATACACACATACACACGCACACACAGAGATTTGTGTTGTGAGATTTGATATTGGACTGTGAGCATGCACTGGCAGCCTTGATTCGTGTAATGGCTTTTACATATGTTTATATACTATTGACTAACTTATATTGTGATTATGAAAGATTATGTATCGACCCGACCAGTCGTTTTGTGTATATGAGCCCCGATTTCCCCTTACACATATGTATTTGTGGTTTTATGAGTTGCGGGGTTGGTTAGTTTCGTTCCAGGAAGGTTTTGGGTTAATTTGGACCCTTTGGTTCTTGATTAGAAGCCTAAGTTAGAAATATTGACCAAAGTTTAACTTTACCACTCTGGAACGGTATTTTGATGGCTCCGATAGGTTCGTATCGTGATTTTGGACTTGGGCGTATGCCCAGAATTGAATTCGGAGGGCCGTAGGTTGATTTGACTTGTTTTGCCGAAAGTTGGCAATTGGAGCTTTGGAAATTTTCCCAAGTTTGACCTTAGGTTGACTTTTTGACTATTGGGTTCGGAATTTGGTTTTGGGACTTGGAATAGCTTAGGTTTGGTATTTGGAACTTGTCTGTAAAATTTAGTGTCATTTGGAGTTGGTTTGATAGGATTCAGACTCTTGGTTTATCTTCTAGAGATTCTTGAGTTTTCATTTGAAGTTCATGCGTTTTGATGTTTGATTTGTAGTTCTAGATGTTATTTTTGTGTTTCGGTCACGTGAGTGAGTCCGTATGATATTTTTTGACTTGTATGGATGTTTGGTTTGGAGCCCCGAGGGCTCGGGTGAGTTTCAAATGTCTTTCAAAAAGGCTTGGACTCAAATGCAGGTTGCTGGTGTGCTGGTGCTGCAGTTGTCGCAATTGTGAGCACCAGCTTCACAATTGCGAACATTACAGGGGGGACTCAGATATCGCAATTGTGATACCTAGTTCGCATTTGCAAAGATTAGGCTTAGGTGGGTTTGTTCGCATTTGCAATAAATAGGTCACATTTGCGATAAATAGTTTGCATTTGCGAAGTGTGTGTCACTGATGGTGGGCTATAATTGCATATTTTAGTCACTTTTTGTACTCTAATTCACTGCACTTTACGCGTTTTGAGCTTTAATTGATAGTGTTTTGCACTAATTGTGTGTTTTATGCCTTGTAGGAGTGATTCTGAGCTATGTAGATGTTATGGGATGAATTCGAGTGATTTGGAGCATTGATGTCTGAGTAAAAGCCCAAGGGATTAAGCCGGGATCGTGTTCGGGGGTCGAGGACCAAGTTTGGACATCAAAACGCACGAAAACATCCGTACTCTGAGAAATTCCCACTGCCGAGGCACGTGGGGGAGTGCGTGGGGTGCCGCGGCTGTGCAAATTTCCTACTGCATGTCAAAACCAACTCTCTGGATTTCCCCACTAATGTCCCGCATGGCGCGTCGCCCCATGCGGCATGCCTGTGCAAATTTTACAGAGTGACAATCCTATTTCGGCTAGGAGAAGGTGATTTCGTCTGGGCCCGACCCTACTAGGTATAAATACATGGAAAAACATTATTTTCTGGACTTTTGACACATATTCGACCTAAGGAGGCTACGGAGGAGTTGGAAGAACATGAGCACAAGGATTTCATCAATTCTTCCTCACTCAAGACACGAGTTTGGATTGAATTTATGTTTTCCTCCACTTTAACTTTATTTGTGATGAATTGCTCCATATCTATGGAGTAGTTCTCTTTAGGGTTTGATGGATTTGGTGTATTGATGATTGTTTGTGGATTATAACTCTAGTTTTTATGTATTGACACGTTTTTGGATGATTTAATGTTGCATCATATTCACTTGTTCATGTAATCGAGAGAGGCATAGCTTGTGATATGTTTGCATTATATTGTTGGTTGAGTTCATTAATTCTTCTAAGTAATCGAATGAGACTAGTTGAACCATTGATTAAACCTAGTTAGGAGAATAATCGAAAGAGGTTTTCCTAAAGACCAATCCACTACGCATTCTTGCATATCTTCACGTGCCTAAATTGGTTCATCTTGTGAGGTTAAGACTTAATCGAGAGAGGAGTTTTTGAACATTTGAACTAATATTTGAGTGAATTCGAGAGACTCACTTGATTGTTAGAAGTGAATTATCTAGAGTTATATCCCAGACAGTTATCTTGCACCTATCCTATCAACCCCTATTTTCTCACTGATAACTTCTTTGCTTCTTTTTTGTTTCGATAGTCATTAGTCAATAGATTTAGATTATTAGTTAATTTTAGTTATTAATCATATAAATCTTGATTGTTGATTCTCCTGGTTAGGAATCAAGCTAGAGACTATGAAAATACTGTTTAACTCCAATCCCTGTGTATACGATATTATACTATACTATCTTTGACTAGCGAGCACAATTTAAGTGTGTGTTTCGAGCTCGTCAAATTTTGGCCCCGTTGTTGGGGATTGGCAATCAATTGTGTTTGAAATAGTTTGTAGTTCTAATTCAGGATTTTTTTTTATTTTTCTCTTTTTACATCTGGTGTTCTTTGACTGTGCGCATGCTACATGTGTAGATTGGAGCATGACTCGAGCTTCATCTAAGGAAATGCTACCATACGAGCCAGAAATTGAAAAATAACTGCGATAACTGAGGAAGGAAAGAAATCTCACTGAGACGTTAGAAAAGGTTGGGCAATCCTTAACCAAAGATATGACTGGAAACAATGATGATAATGTGGATTTGGCTGCAAGAGAAGCAGCCCAATGAAGAGAACAAGCTACACGGGATGCTGGGAAGCAGCTATTAGAGATGCACAGATTATCTATGAAGAAGACAGGGTTAGAGAATTGCTCAAAATCAACCCTTGTGTGCAGACTAAATCGGAAATATAGCTCCCATGCCTGGGAGACTACTTGGTGATTATGCTAGGCCGGTCTACAATCAATGTTTATCAAGTGTTTGACTACCTCCAATTGCTGTTAACAATTTCGAGTTGAAGCAAGGGTTGCTTCAAACCCTTCAGAATTGTTATGTCTTTAGAGGGAAGCCAAGCGAAGATCCAAATACACATCTAATGGACTTCGAGGAGATTATGAACATCTTTCAATATAATGGTGTGTTACAAGATGCAGTGTACTTAAGGGCATTCCCTTTCACACTCAAATATGATGCAAAACTGTGGCTTCGAAACTTGCCCGCGGGATCGATTAGAACATGGGAGGAGATGACCAGGAAATTCTTGATAAATATTTCTCCTCAGCTAAAACGGGTAAGTTTAGAAGGAAAATCCATACCTTCTGCCAAAAAGATACAGAAACTATTTTTGAAGCATGGGAGAGGTTTAAGGAGATTGTTCGAAAGTGTCAACATAGCGAAATTGAACTCTGGATGCAACTCCAGGACTTTTGGGATGGATTGACACCGGCCTCACGCAGAACGTTGACCAATGCAGCTTGAGGCCCGTTGATGAAGAAGACTATAGAGGAGATAGTTACAATTCTTGATGAGTTATCTGAAGATGCTAATCAATGGCTCTCTGAGAGTGCGGAAATAAGAAGATCAACTAGTGTTTACCAGGTTGATGCTAACACATCTGTGCAGGCACAACTTGATTCTATGGCCAAAGAGATAAGGAACCTGACCTTAGCCTCGATACAAAGTGAGCCTCACGCAGCTTGTGATATATGTGGAAGAGGACACCCTACTCATGAGCGTCAAGCCTCAACTGAGGAAGTAAATGCTGTGGGAAACTACAATTTTAATGCAATGGGTCAGGCACCCAGGTTTTTCATGGAGTTCACCTGGAGGTTCTGTGAATGCTTGGCAACAAAATAACTTGAGGCCCCAGGGACAAGGAGCTCCAGTATACCAAAATCAGCAGAGGCAGTAATTTCAGCCTCAGCAACCTATTAAGCATGGTCTAGAGGATCTAATGAAAGCTTTCATTATCAAGACAGATGAGAGGTTGGACACTCATGGAGCAGTTATCAAAGAATTGGGAACTGGTCTTCAAAACCTGGAGAGACAAGTGGGACAGATTGCAATAATATTATCTGAGAGGGTTCCATGCACTCTTTCCGCTGATACTGAAAAGAATCCCAAAGAAACAATGAATGTTGCGACTCTGAGAAGTGGGCAAGTATTGAAGATCCCACCCCGATCCAAAAGGATGTGAAACTAAAAAAAGAAAGTGTGGAGCAGCTGAAGATTGATGTTGATAAAAAAAAAAGAAGATCCCACTGGAAACTGAGAAGAAGAAGAAGGAAGAAAAATCAAGAACGGAGGAACATGAGGAGAGCCAGTATATGCCTATTTTACCCTTCCCTCAAAAGCAAAGTAGGGAAAAGCTGGACAAGCAATTTGGGAGATTTCTGGATGTGTTGAAACAGGTTCATGTAAATTTTCCATTCATAGAAGTGTTCTCAAATGCCGTCTTATGCTAAATTCTTGAAGGAGATCCTGACGAAGAAAAGAAAATTGAGGAGACCTCAGTGGTGAAGCTCACAGAGCATTGCAGAGCGATCTTACAAAACAAACTCCCACAAAAGTGTGGTGATCCAGGGAGTTTTACTATACCTTGCTCTTTAAGCTCTATTAATTTTGATAAATCTTTATGTGATTCTGGTGCCTCAAGTAAATTAATGCCTCTATCTATTTACATGAACTTGAGAAGGAGATTGGAGATATAAGGTCGGTGCCAATATCTTTGCACTGGTAGACATAACGACTTTAATACCTGAGGGGATGGTGGAAGATGTGTTAGTTTGGGTGGTTAAGTTCATATTTCTGGTAGATTTTATAGTGGTAAAAATGAAGGAAAACAAGGAGGTCCCCCTCATCCTAGGAAGACCATTCTTAGAGACAGGTAGAGCTATACTATATATACACGAGAGGAAACTCATGCTTAGAGTGGGTGAGGAGATGGTGACTTTTGATATAAATGTAGAAAAGGGGGTGAAAAAAGAAAAACCATCTGCAAGTGTTGACTGGAAAGTGAAGTGCTTGAAAGAGAAGGCTGCACCGAGTGAGAAAGATAAGTGTGGGGTAGCCCAAGAAGGCTGAGAAGAAGTTATCTGCATGGATGTGCGCATTAGTTCGAAGGCGAGGACTGGAGCCTGACTTTGACTCAGACCCTGACTAGATATTCAGGGAAGTTTCCTTTACCTTATGCTTTTTAATGTGTCATGGAGACAAGCCACAACTTAAAGTGTGGGGTGGGGGATAATTGTATGTTGTATGTATATGTGTTATTTTTGTTAGTTGTAGTAGTTGGAAAATTGAAAAAACCATAAAATTTGAAATATTTTTGATTTTTCCCGACGATGAATATCATTCGACAGGTTTCTTGAGGGATTAAAGTCGAAAGAGAAGAAAAAAAGATTTTTTTAAGGTAATGTAATAACTCCTGTTGGTTTTTCTTTGTGCCGCGGTTCTTTTCCAGGGGTTTTTGTTTGAACCGGGTGTAGTTAGTTTTGTTTTTTAGAGTAGTAGGAAACCTTGTGCTATGATTTGAATTGAAGACAATGTCTCTTGATTCTATTATGCCTTGAGAATAATAATTGCTTTAGTTGTGATGCTTAGGCTTAGGTTTTGACTCTTGCATAAGTACCTTAAAGTGTATGATCTTAACTTTGCTTAACTGCTTTGACTAGAGTGTCTTAATAATTCAATCTTGAGTGAGTTATGTGCCATGGGTGTATGAAGTTTTGTGTTATTTTGTGCATTGCATTTGATGTCTAGAACTTGCCCCGTGTGTTTGTAAAGAGAAATAGTAGTTTTTTTCAGTCTAGGAAGTGATATAGACATTTCTTTATTTAGCTAGTTATATGCCTTTATCCACCTAATTGTTATGCATCGTAGTTAACCCCTTTGAGCCTGTAATCCTGTTTCTTTGGCAACCACATTACAAGCCTTACCCATTTGTTTGAATTGACCATCTATATGAACCTTGTACCTCTCGTGAGCACTTGAATTTGTTATGAACTTTGTAAAAGTTGAAGTGTGGGGTAGTTGGTTTGGCTTTTGAGTGGAACTAATGAAATACGGAGAAAGGTGCGGTAGTTTGAAAAAGTAAGATCAACTTGAAAAGAAAGAAAAAAAATAAGTGTATAATTGTGAACAATATTCCTTGATAGTGGTAACTCTTGATGTAATTGTGCTTAAAGAAGTAAGGAGTTAATGTATATTGATGTGAAGGTGGTGTTTTAGTTTGACATAAGTCTGGGGTTTTGAACAATGAAATGTATGTATTAAAGTGCTTAGGGAGGTGTAGTCACTCTTCTATCTAAATGTATCCTACCCATCCCGCAGCCTACATTACGACCAATGAAAGTCCTACTTGATCCTTGACTGAATGAGCGTAATTAGTAGAGTGGTACACTACGGGCAAGCCTATGGTACGTCTTTTGTGGAATATGAATGTTGTTTTTGAGAGAGAGCAAATTCTTTCTATCTTGAGTTCCTAATTGTTCTTAAATTTTATTGTGTGTGGAACTACTCTCTATTGTTGTGTGAGGGAACTTGATTCATGAAAGAAAGGTAATGTCGTTGACCTCTATGTTACAGTAAGTGAGGGGGTTATAAATAATGCGTGGTTCTTTTGAGTCAAAATTTGAGGCGTGGATGTTACGGTATTGTGCTTAATCTGTTTTAAATATTCTTTGTGTGATGAGTTATGAGAATTGTTTAAAAAGGTCATGTTCTATGTGAATTGTAGTTTGATTGTTCGAGGACGAGCAATGGTTTAAGTGTGGGGTGTTGATGGTAGGCTATAATTGTGTATTTTAGTCACTTATTGCACTCTAATTCATTGAACTTTACACGTTTTGAGCTTTAATTGATAGTGTTTTGCACTAATTGTGTGTTTTATGCCTTGTAGGAGTGATTCCGAGCTATGTAGATGTTATGGAATAAATTCGAGTGATTTGGAGCTTTGATGTCTGAGTAAAAGTTCAAGGGATTAAGCGGGATCGTGTTCGGGGGTCGAGGACCAAGTCTGGACGTCAAAATGCACGAAAAAATCCGTACTCTGAGAAATTCCCACTGCCGAGGCGCGTGGGGCGCTGCAGTTGTGCAAATTTCCTGCTGCCTGTCAGAACCAACTCTCTGGATTTCCCTACTAATGCCCCGCATTGCGCGTTGCCCCATGCGGCGCGCCTATGCAAATTTTACAGAGTGACAATCCTATTTCGGCTAGGAGAAGGTAATTTCGTTTGGGCCCGACCCTACTTGGTATAAATACATGGAAAGACGTTATTTTCTGGTCTTTTGACACATATTCGACCTAAGGAGGCTACAGAAGAGTTGGAAGAACACGAGCACAAAGATTTCATCATTCCTTCCTCACTCAAGAAACGAGTTTGGATTGAATTTATGTTTTCCTCTAATTTAACTTTATTTCTGATGAATTTATCCATATCTATGGAGTAGTTCTCTTTAGGGTTTGATGGATTTGGTGTATTGATGATTGTTTGTAGATTATAACTCTAGTTTTGATGTATTGAAGCATTTTTGGATGATTTAATTGTTGCATCTATATTCACTTGTTCATGTAATCGAGAGAGTCATAACTTCTGATATTTTTGCATTATATTGTTGGTTGAGTTCATTAATTCTTCTTAGTAACCAAAAGAGGCTAGTTGAATCATTGATTAAACCTAGTTAGGAGAATAATCGAAAGAGGTTTCCCTAAAGACCAATCCACGACGCATTCTTGCATATCTTCACGTGCCTAAATTGGTTCATCTTGTGAGATTAAGACTTAATTGAGAGGGGAGCTTTTACTGAACTTTTGAACTAATTATTGAGCGAATTGGAGAGACTCACTTGAACATTAGAATTGAATTATCTAGAGTTAGATCCCAAACAATATCAACCCCTATTTTCTCCCACTGATAACTTCTTTGCTTATTTTGTTTCGATAGTCATTAGTCAATAACTTAAGATTCTTAGTTAATTTTAGTTATTAATCATATATATCTCGATTTTTGATTCTCTTGGATAGCAATCAAGCTATAAACTACAAAAATACCGTTTAACTCCACTCCCTGTGAATACTATATTATACTATACTATCTTTGACTAGCGAGCATAATTTAAGTGTGTATTTCGAGCTCATAAGTCTAAATTGCGACATCTCCTGAGCTTGTCAGTAGCCGCAATTGCGAACCCAGTGTCGCAATTGCGACATCTGCAACTGAACATAAGGTTGGAAAGTCGAGATTTCAGCGTAGTTTTTCTCATTTTAAAACCCTAGACTCTGTAGGAGGTGATTTGGAGAGGGGATTTTCGTCAACAAACATTGGATAAGTGATTCTAATAAACTTCCAACTATATTTAATGATTATATCTTAGATTCAATATCAAATTTATGAGAATCACAGAGGAATTATGGGGATTTTTGTCAATGTTTTGAAAAATAAAATTTTGGGTTTTGAGAGTCGATTTGGATTCGGATTTGAAAAAAAAAATACATAAATGGACTCGTGAGGTTATGGATAGTCGAAATCTACCCTTGGACGCGAGTTTTGACTGGGTGGGCCTGGGAGTTGAATTTTGCACAATCGTGTAAAATTCATAACTTTATCTATCATAATTGGTTTCCCTTGCATTTTCTGATGATATTAAGTCATTTTTGGTTAGATACGAGCCACGAGGAGGCAAGTTTTAGGGGAAAAGCTATTTTCCAGGGTTGATTTGTCTAGTTGAGGTACGTATCTTGTCTGACTTTGTGTGGGGGATCTACCCCATAGGATTTAGGTTGATTGTGTTGTTTGTATTATGAGAAGGACGTGTACATAAGGTGACGAGTGTGTACACGGGCTATAGGTGATAGTTGATCGGTTTAGACTTTTAGATTTCCTCCATGCATTAAGTTGAACTTTTCATAACATGTTATATCTTTCATTGTTAAAATTTACTGTCACATGCTCTAGTTTTCGTTGTTAGCACTTGTTATTGTTATGTTTGCTCTTACATATTTTAGTTGAAGTTGTTACCTCTCTTATTGTCTTGTTACCTCTCTTATTGTTGAATTACTCTTACTTGAAGTTGTTATTTTTTGGGAATATCTTCTTGTTGGTTTATTGATGTTGAAGTTGTGAAAGCTTTTACCACATTGGGGTGGAAGTTGTTGATTGTTGAGATATCTTTCCTTGTTGAGTATTACTTAATTCATTTTGTTAGTTTTTCTATTCATATACACAATGTGGATGAGCCATGGGCTAATTGTTGTGGTAACATTGGTGTTGTTGATTTCGACAAGTTGTGGCATATGTGCACATGTGGTGCGAGTTGTTATTGTGTTGTGATATTGGTGTGCATGCGGTGGTATAAGGATATGGGTTGATGTGCATGCAGTGACATAAGGTGGGATTTATGTCTAGTAAGGGAATTACTTGAAACCACGAGACAATATAAGGGGCTAAAGCGCATGTAGCTATTTCAGGAAAAATATTTTCAAAAATATCTAAATGTAAGACTCACGCGGCGATATAAGGAAAGATTGTGAAATGTGAATATGAGGCATGTCACCTCGGTTGTGATTCTTGTTGTACATTCTATGTTAAAGAGGCTTGTTGGTTGAAAATGCTTGTTATCTCTTCATTTGCCTTGTATTTGTCTGTATTGATTTCTTGTTATTACGACCATGTGCTCACCCCTTGTTGCCTTCACTTTTTTAAATTCCATTATTATCTTATATGATTTAACTGGTTTATTGTCTTTCATTCCTTCGCTTTCCATTTTTTAACTATACTATACTCTGTTTAGTTTTCTAGTCCTAGTAGGTGACTTGACCTGGCCTCGTCACTATTCTATCGAGGTTAGGCTTGATTCTTACTGGGTACTGCTATTGTGTACTCATGCTATGCTTCTACTTTTGTGCAGATCCAGGTACATCTGCTCGTGTCGGACGCTAGTGATCATTTAGTTATTTCTGGAGAGTTCAAGGTATACATGCCTGACGCTCGCAGGCCTCGGAGTCACCTTATGCTATTTCCTTATTATTGTTATTATCACACAGTGTTGTCTTATAGATTTTCGTACCTTTCTGTAAAGCTTATGACTCAGTTCCACCAATTTTGGGAATTTTGTTACTAATGTCCACTTTGGAGTTATTATGAGCTTTATTAGTTTAATTTGTGGTTCTACTTTGTTATTTATGTTAATCTATCAATGAATGTTAGGCTTACCTAGTTTTAGAGACTAGGTGCCATCATGACATCCTAAGGTATGAATTTGGGATCGTGACAAGTTGGTATCAGAGCTCTATGTTCATAGATGTTACGAGTCATAAACAAGTTTAGTAGAGTCTTGCAGATTGGTACAGAGATGTCTGAACTTATCTTCGAGAGGCTACAAAAATATTAGGAAAATTCTAGTTCTTTGATTCTTATCGTGCAAATTTGTTAATTTCGAAATCTAAGTCTTTGTCTTTCTATTCTCTCACAGATGGTGAAATATAAGTCTTTGGGGCCAGGGCAGAGGCTGAGGAGGGGCACGTGCTGCAGCCAGAGCACCTGCCCGAGCAATGACTAAGGAGCCGCCAATAGCTCTGGTTGCGGGACAGGCACCTGAGGCGCCTGTTACTGCCCCTGGACATCAGGAGACATTAGCAAAGTTCTTTAGCATGTTCGAAACTCTAGCTCAGGCGAGATTGATTCCCCTTGCACCAGCTACATCTCAGGCTGGGGGAGGAGCTCAGTCTCCTACGGCCCGTACCCCAGAGTAGCGGGTCTATATTGATCAGGTCCCTTGCTTCATGCTAGCACAACCCGTTATACCCGTTTAGCCTGAGGTCAGGCTAGAGGCATCTGAGGAGGAGCAGAGGAGACTTGAGAGGTTCAAGAAGTATGATCCTCCTACATTCAGCGGCATAGCTACCTAGGATGCACAAGGTTTTGAATAGAAGTGCCACTATATTCTCCGCACCATGGGTATTGTGGAGGTGACCAGAGTTGCTCTTACTATATTTCAGCTGTCAGGAGTAGCATATCGATGGTGGAAGGCTTACAAGGAGGGTAGGCCAGTTGATGCAGCCCCACTCACTTGCGCTCAATTTTCAGATATGTTCTTGAGAGAGTTTGTCCCCCAGACCTTTCGGTATGCATGGCGCACAGAGAGTGAGCAGCTTAGGGGACTATATCAGTATTCAAGTATGCTATCAAATTTAGCGAGTAGTTCTGACATGCAACTCCTTTGGTGTTTTTAAGCTAGAGAGCGAGTCCGCAGATTCATCGAGGGGCTCAATTATGGTCTTAAGTTCAGTATGGCTCGAGCTGGAGACAGATACTCTATTTCAGTAGGTGGTAGAGATCTCTCAGAGGCTAGAGGATATGTGGGGCCAAGAGAGAGAGGACAGGGAGGCCAAGAGGCCTCGAGGTACTAGAGGATTTAGTGGTGACCACGTTACAATTTCAGCCCGTCATGGCAGGGGATATGTGAGCCGACCAGTTCATTCAGCACCCTCAAGCTTCTAGCAGTGCCGCGACTACTCTGAGGTCTTAGGTTGCCATTTTGCTCAGCCACTATCTAGTGCACCTCCTGCACAGGGTGCCTTAAGCGATCAATCTATCCGACCAGGCCAGAGTTAGTTTCAACATCCACACTCATCGAGAGCTTGTTTTTAGTGTGGTGATACCAGACATATGGTGAGGGATTGCCCCAGACTCAGGAGGGGTGCACGTTCACAGACTGCATAGGCTCCATGTATTGCACAGGGTCCACAAGGTTCACAGGCCATGGTTGCTGCTATAGTTGCCGCTTCACCTGCATCGCAAGTTAGGGGTGGAGGTCAAGCGGGTAAAGGTCGCCCTAGAGGGGGAGGCCGGGCTTGTTTCTATGCTTTTCCTGGTAGGACGGAGGCGGTTGCATAGGATGTTGTCACCACATGTATTGTTCCAGTCTGTCATAGAGATGCTTAAGTCTTATTTGATATGGGTTTTACTTATTAATATGTGTGCTCGTACTTTGCCCCGTATTTGGATATATCTTGTGACTCTTTGAGTGCTCCTGAAAATGTTTCCATGCCTTTGGGATATTCTATTATTGTGGACTGTGTTTATCAGTCGTGTTTAGTTGTTATTGGTGGTTATGAGACCAAAGTTGATCTATTGCTGGTTAATACGGTAGACTTTGACGTGATCTTGAGCATGGATTGATTGTCGCCCTATCATGCTATTCTGGATTGTCACGCCAAGACTGTGACATTGGCTATGCCAGGTTTGCCGCGGTTGGAGTGGAGGGGTATATTTGATTATATTCCTAGCAGAGTTGTGTCCTTTCTTAAGGCAGAATGGATTGTTGAGAAGGGGTGTGAGGCATATCTAGCCTTTGTGAGAGATGTCAGTGCTGATACTCCTACCATTGTGTCAGTTCCGGTAGTGAGAGATTTCTCAGATGTGTTTCAAGCAGACCTTCAGGGCATGCCGCCCGATACAGATATCAATTTTGGTATTGACCTATTGCTGGGCACTCAGCCCATTTCTATTCCACAATATTGTATGGTGCCAGTAGAGTTGAAGGAGTTAAAGGAACAGCTACAGGAGTTGCTTGATAAGGGTTTCATCCGGTTTAGTGTTTCACCTTGGGGTGCTCCCTTTCTATTTGTGAAGAAGAAGGATGGTACTATGTGGATGTGTATTGATTATAGACAGCTGAACAAGGTTACAGTGGAGAACATGTACCCATTACCGTGCATTGATGACTTGTTTGACCATCTTTAGGGTGCTAGAGCATTCTCGAAGATTGATTTGAGGTTAGAGTTTCATCAGCTGAAGATTCAGGATCCAGATATCCCAAAGACTGCTTTCAGGACTCGGTATGGTCATTACGAGTTTCTAGTGATATCATTTTGGTCGCAGCTGGGTGGATCATGAGCAATATTTGAGGATCATGCTCCAGACCTTGAGAGAGAAGAAGAAATATGTAAAATTCTCCAAGTGTGAGTTCTGTCTTGATTCAGTGGCATTTATGGATCATGTGGTGTTTTGTGAGGGGATCAAGGTAGATCTGAAGAAGATTGAGGCAATTTAGAGTTGGCCTAGACCGTCTTCAGCTACTGAGATTCGGCATTTCCTTAGGTTGGACGGGTATTATCACCGTTTTGTAGAGGGTTTCTCATCTATTACTGCATCTTTGACTTAAATTGACTCAGAAGGGTGCTCCTTTAAGATGGTCCGAGGAGTGTGACGTGATCTTTCAAAAGCTCTAGTCTGCATTGACTACAGCCCCAATGTTGGTGTTGCCTATGGGTTCGAGGTCTTAAACTGTGTATTGTGATGCATCGCATATTGGTCTTGGTGCGGTGTTGATTCAAGATGGTAGGGTGATTGCCTACGCATCTCCGCAGTTGAAGGTTCCTGAAAAGAATTACACGGTCCACAACTTGGAATTGGCAACTATTGTTC
Organism: Nicotiana obtusifolia; assembly: GCA_002018475.1. Taxonomy (NCBI): domain Eukaryota; kingdom Viridiplantae; phylum Streptophyta; class Magnoliopsida; order Solanales; family Solanaceae; genus Nicotiana; species Nicotiana obtusifolia. The sequence goes on from MCJB01016968.1 coordinate 81,992, forward strand.
ATGTATTGAAGATTTGGAGGCACTATCTGTATGGTGTTCCATGTGAGGTCTATATCGACCACCGGAGTCTCCAATATCTGTTCAAGTAGAAGGACCTCAATTTGCGGCAGCGAAGAAGGTTAGAGTTACTGAAGGACTATGATATCACTATTCTGTATCATCTCGGGACGGCCAATGTGGTGGCTGATGCCTTGAGTAGAAAGGCAAAGAGTATTGGCAGTTTGGCATACTTACCTGCAGCAGAGAGGCCATTAGCCATGGATGTTCAGGCTATGGCCAATCAGTTTGTGAGACTGGATGTTTCAAAGCCTAGCCGGGTTCTTGCTTGCATGGTTCTCGGTCTTTGTTGTATGAGCGCATAAGAGAGAATCAGTGTGACCACACCCATTTACTTGTCCTTAACGACACGATGCAACACAAAGATGCCAAGGAACTTTCTAATAGAGATATTGGGGTGTTGCGGAAAGCGCTGGATATGTGTGCCCAATGTGGAGGGGCTGCGTGAGAGGATTCTTGAAGAGGCCTACAGTTCGCGGTATTCCATTCATCCGGGTGACGTCAAGATGTATCAAGATTGAGGCTGTACTATTGGTACCCGAACTGGTACCCAAATTGGTAACAGGCAGCTATTGCGGTCAAAATATATTGTTATGCATATATAAGCTATGGGGTACATTGTGTGATTACATCTTGGAATTACATTTATGACTTGATATAGCTTGTGCGGATTGATACAGTGTATATATAAAAGAACCGGATCTTAGAGGGAGTTCCAGATAATGAAATTTGGTTCAAGGGCTTATGAGCTAAGGTTGAAGGAAGAATCTTCAGTCAGGATTATGTTAATAGGTTGATATGGATTGAGGTATGATGAGATCACACATGGATACAGGTATGATGAGTTTATGCAGTTATTTGACGGCTTTGGAATGACTCTTGAAATGTTCAAGGACGAATGTATGTTTAAGTGGGGGAAAATGTAATTATCCAACCAGACGTGTTAAGTTCTAGTATTCCAGTAAGTTATTTGAGACCTCGAGTGTCTTCATACGATGTATTATGACTTGCGAGCATGGTTGGTTTTGATTTCCGCGAGGTTCGGGGATGGTCTAGAAGAGAAATTCTTAATTGGAAGCTTTAAGTTAAAAGATTTTACCAAGGTTTGACTCTTGTGTAAATGACTATGGATTGGTAATTTAAAGGTTCCAGTAGGTTAGTATGATGATGGAAACGGAGGTAGAAGGTTTTTGTGCTATGAGATCACGGAAAAGGTGTCGTGATCGCGGGGAGTAACTAGGTGGTGTATCGCGATCGTGAAGGGAGTTGTGCGATCGAGTAGAAGAGGAGAGTTGGGCAGGGTTAGATTTCGCATTCACGGAAGGATACTCGCGTTCGCGTAGAGGAGAGGTCAATTGGCCCTTCGTGATCGCATTGTCTTGTTCGTGTTTGCATAGAAGGGTTGGAGGCCTGGATCATTTTGTACATCGTAATCTCGTGACTAGCGGTCGCGATCGCTAAGAAGGAATTGCTATTAGGGGTATTTTATGTCCAGAATTTTGGGAACTGCTCATTTTCACTATATTGAAGATCGGGAAGAGGCAATTTTGGAGATGGATTTCACCTATATTTTGAGAGTAAGTAATTTCTACAAGATTTTGATTATACATCATGGTTCCGCATGGATTTTTACACCTAAATATAGAATTTCAAGGTGAAATTTGGGATTTTTGTATAAAACTTAAGAGAGTGTATATTGAAAATTTGATCATCGATTTGGACCCGGATTAGAAACTAATTATATATTTGGACCCGGCAGGTTATGAGTCATCAGAATTTAGTATTGGTTTCGGATTTTGGGCATGCAAGCCTGAGTTGACTTTTTGAAAATTCTTCAAAAATTGAACATTTATTGAGTGGGATCACTTCTTCTATCATTGTTTGACTTTCGTGGATGATGTTGGCTTGTATTTACGAAATTTGAGGGAAAGAACGAGGTTTATAAGTGATTTGGATTTGATGACCAATCGAATAAGGTAAGTATCTTGCTTAACATCAACTTGAAGGAATTTTTTTCTAAAAATAAAATTATTTTCCAATGTGTTATGTGTTATAGGGGTGAGCCATATGCAAGATGACGAGCGTATATGCGGATACCGAGGTTATCCCAAGTTAGGAGTAGATTCTAGACTTTGCTATGCCTTGATTAAACATGTGTTCTTCTTAACTTATACTCTATTTGATCTTTATGACTTCGTGGCACAATTTCTCATGCTTAGAGATCATGTTTCAAATTACAACATCTTGTTTGAACCCGATGATCCATTCTTAAGATTTGTTGATATACTCGATTTAGTCATAGTCCCACGTTATATTATGAACACACATTTGACCAAGTTATTCTTGTGATATGCCTTAAATTGTTGTATCACTACTTGAGTTTTTCTATGTCTTTTAGAGACCATGTTTAGTCTTTTGATGCTTATTTGGATGTGAAGGTTATTTGGATTATGGGTTACATGTTGGGGTCGTTGTCAAACGTTATATACATGCATTCATCATGCTTAGAGATAATCTCATGCGTACATACATACATCCCCGCATAGTTATTTATTATGTCTTTGTGCTTCTAAATGATTATCTCTAAAGCATACACATACATCCTTAGAAATGGTATTTTCATACGGATTGACGAAATTATGACACTTGGACATTAAGAGTAGATTAATATTGAGATGATTATGGCACGTGAGTTATGATGTTGATATTGATATAACACGATAGGCCCTATGATGATGTGTTCATGTGTTCATGCTTGGATATGGATCCGTCCCTCTAAATTCAAGTGATTACCCATGTTACTTTGGGCCATGAGAGCATAGGCACTTGGAATAGTACGTGGTATGAGACACATGGATTTGTGTTAGTGTCACGACCCAAAATCCTACCAAAGGTTGTGATGACGCCTAAACCACTCACTAGGCAAGCCAACACTCAACAGCAACAAAAGAATCCAATTATTAAATCATTTAACTATTTCGTGATATAAATAACAAAGCGGAATAAATCTCAATTCAATATCATTAATACATAATGAATGACAAGGTGTAAACACGACCACAACCATCTATAACGCCGAAAACCCTGTGTCACTACATCACAAGAATCTAATAAGAGAAACTAGAATCAACTTAACAAATACATATGTATGGAAACAAATACTTAGATAGAAACAAATAAGGAAGGAAGAGGGACTCCATGTTCTACGGATCGGAACAAGTCAAGCAGCTCACCATGAAGTCTCCAATCATATTCCTACTCAGCTCAAGAGGTTTTACAAGTACCAGTCTTAGAACCTGCACAAAATACGCAGAAGTATAGTATGACTACAAGACCACAACACTCAGTAAGAATCAAGTCCAGCCTCGAAGAAGTAGTGGTGAGGGGTCGACATTGACACATGCTAATAGCTCAATAAGCATATGAAGCATAAATAGGACATGAAATAGAGCATGACACCATCAATAGGTTCTGTCAATAGAATCATCATAAAACTAGAAAATATACATGCTTTTCGGACAAGGAGATAGAATACAACATCAATTGTCTTAGTTCTTTCTATAATGATGATATGAATCAATCAACGTTCACATATAATATAAGAGCCATTGCATGAGTCTAAGCTACCTATACATCTCATTCTATTATTAAGGGTTAGGAAAGGCTTTTTTGTAGTATTCTTCTTTTAGTGGTATTAACCTTCTTATTTCTTTAATGGTTTCATTAATAAATTCTAAATATTCTGTATCATGTGTTCTAAGGTAGTCTGATATATTATCTGAAAGTAATTTTTCTAATGAGTCTTGTGTACTCATAGTAGTTTTTATCCAGTATTCTAGATATTCATGATTTATATTCATTAATCTGAATATATATATAGGTCATATAAGTCTATGTTATTGAATTCATACCATTGTTGATTTATTAGCTGCATCATTTCGGTAACTATAGTGGAAACCGGAAAAGGCAAGGAAGCCGTGTTAAGGGGAGTACACAGTGTTGAGGCGCTGCTAGGGTAGATGATTGAAGCTGAAAAAAATATGGTAGTGACTAAGCGAAATGTTCAGGATAACTTTAGTATAAGATGATAAAATTAGAATAACATACTTAGAGATTAGAGGGAATAAATGTTTAGAATTAATGAAAATGATAAATACTTATTTGTTAGATAATAATCAAGAATATAAAATACTGGTACGATATTTACTTAGAAAACTTAATAATGATGTTAAAGAAAAAGTATTGGCTCTACTAATTATGGAAGAAATAATAGAATATACCGAAATGATGCAGCTAATAACCCAATACCAAATAAGATACTAAAAGTAAGACAAATACAAGGTTATAATTACTTTAGTAAATTTGACTGTAAATCAGGATTCTATCACCTAAAAATAGAAGAAGAATCTAAACAATTAACAGCCTTTACAGTACCACAGGGATTTTATAAATGGAATGTATTACCCTTTGGATATAAAAATGCACCAGGTAGATATCAACATTTTATGGACAATTATTTTAATCAATTAGAAAATTATATTGTATATATAGATTATATATTATTATTTTCTAAGACACAAGAAGAACATATTAAATTATTAGAAAAATTTATACACATATAGAAATATCAGGTATAATGTCTTACTTTTAGTATCTTATTTGGTATTGGGTAATTATATGTTTTAGTTTTAGCATTTAAGTTTCTATAATCAATTACCATTCTACTTTTTCCTCTTTTTTGTTCACTATATTTGTTAACTATAAAAGCTGGGCTAGTATGTTTACTATTGCTTTCTTGTATATATCCATTTTCCATTAATTCGGTAATATGCATTTTGAATTCTTTTAAGTCATCAAAATTATATTTTAAAGGTTTTTGGGTTATTATACTATTTTCATCTATAAATTCAATTTTTATCTTAGTTTTATGTTTTTCCCATCCTTGTAACGGATTTTCACTATATAGTCTTTCTAGCTTGTCTTCTATTATTTTTAATTTGTCTATTGTGAATATAATTATTTCTATTTTATGATTATCTAGTTCCTTACTTTCTAATTTTTGGGTAATTTTTTCACTTCCTTTTATCCATGGTGTATTTTCTCTTATTCTGTTATTTAATCTTTTTGCTCCTATTTTTTGTTTACATGGGGTAGTAAAATACCAGTGTGTTTTTGT
>MCJB01016979.1:0-78816 GCA_002018475.1 Nicotiana obtusifolia
GGGTAGTTATAAACACCGAGCCATGATGAATTCGGCCGGGCAGTGATAGCTAAAGATATGATATAAACACCGAGCCATGATGAATTCGGCCGGGCAGTGATGACGTATAAACACCGAGCCATGATGAATTCGGCCGGGCAGTGATAGCTAAAGATATATATAAACACCGAGCCATGATGAATTCGGCAGGGCAGTGATAGCTAAAGATATATATAAACACCGAGCCATGATGAATTCGGCCGGGCAGTGATGACGTATAAACACCGATTAGTCGGGAAGGTAATAATAATGATATTAGTAATAAAGCCCGCAGAGGCATATTCATTGATTATAGTCCTATATGGACGTATGCATTGTGACTGTTCAACGTAATGATTATGTGATGTATGTGTTGCACTAACTTACTTAAAAGTGAGAAGCCCGCAGTGGCGCAGTAGTAAGCTAAAGTGATGAATACGTGATGCACCCGATGAAGTGAATATGTATGAAACCGACAGGCTTTGAAGAATGAATTATGTTTTAAATCTCTGAAATGATGGAAATAAGTTTTATAATGAATATGTAAGGTATGCTGCCCTCAGAGGTAAATTCCATTGTTATGAGCTGTATGCTTCTATTATGTTGCTTATGTTACTGTTTTCAGTTGTATTCCTGTCTTACATACTCAGTACATTTTTCGTACTAACGTCCTTTGTTTGTGGACGCTGCATATCGTGCTGCAGGTCCAAATAGATTGACAGGTGAAGCTCCTCCTCCACAGTAGGCTACCATATCAGTCCAGTAGAAATAGCAAGATTCATCTTTCGGACTTGCTATACTTGGGTATGTTTTTGTATAGATATTTTGGGCATGTCGGGGTCCTGTTCCGACTAAGTATTTTGTATGTACTCCATAGAGGCTCATTAGACAAGGGGTCAGTGTATGTATAAACAGGAGTTGGGCTATGTGTAATTATGTCGCCTTGTTGGCATCTTATGTACTCCGCTGCATGGTTTTGTATATAGCCCAGTGGGTTACGTTGTGAATGAATGTATGTTTATGTTATGATATACCGTTGTGACAGGTAATGTCATTATAGTTGACATGTATAATGTCGTTATTGCCGTGTTGGAAAGTATGTGCACCTTATGAATAATAAGGGTAGTCATGTACAGGGTTCGCCGGTACTCTGCAAGCAGGGTCCGGTGCCCGGTCGCGGGCCCCCTAGGTTGGGTCGCGACACCTCTTCGCAAGAAGTCAAATATAACGGTAGCCCTTACTCGAGGAATATTAGTAACGTTATGCTAGTTTTACCTTCCCACTAGCGAGGATTGTAACGGTAGTCGGTAGTTACAAGGTGCACCGGGTTCAACAAACCCGCAGTTAACGATAAGATCTTTTAAAGTCTCCTCACATTTATACTTGTCTTTATAATCAATAAATACCCGTTTCAAAGTATTTTTAAAACAATATGACATTTTAGTTCTTAATCATGAAATTTCATTTAGATAACAATAAATTTATCTCAAATAACAGTAAAACATATCCAGTAATAGTAAGAACATTCAAAATGAAGTAATCATCTCAAATAAATATTTCAGTGTCATATTAAGTAAAGGACTTGTCCCACGTGCAAATTTCAAAAATCGGTAACATATTCATATTATAAATTATGTGTAAATCATGTAATTATGAATACACAAATTATGATAACGTTACTACTCATAATACTCTTGTCGAAATATCATACTCATCACTTTGAGCAATTCGTATGGCTTCCTTCAATCAATTTATAATCACATTATATTGACATCATTTTAATTTTCTTGTTTAGGATAAGCCATAATTAATCCTCGTTGCGGTGAAAGTTAATTTAAGCATTTGATTCCATGGATAGTTTCATTCGAGATCGTGATGGAGGACATAGCTTACGATTATCGGCTTTGATCATGCCACTAGGCATTTGATTAAGACATTGCACAATGAGCCGAACACTCTGTCGCATCTCTTCGTTGCGGGCAGAGAACTATTGGTATAGCGAGTTTATGTGCTTGCAGAGGATATCCAACTCTCGAAGTTTCATGTTTGACTTTCATTCATCAAATAATTATTTTTACCCAGGCTATGAGTAATTCAACTAGTTCATTATCTATCACAAAATCGCTTTTCTAATCTCAAACTTTTCTTCAACTTCTTTTCTAAGTATATTGAGAACTCACAGGGAATAATAAAGAATAGTTTACATTCTATATCCTCTTGATGGTTTTACAGAAGCACAATAGAAGTTAGCATTTAGACTATATATTCAAATTATTAAAAATATAAATCTAATATGATTCACCTTGTTTGTTGCTTAGCCTATTTCAAAATAAAGATTCCAACTATTCATAGGTATTCTCATATCTAAATCAATTGAAACAAATCACGCTTGAGTTACTACTGCCTAACTCAACCCATGAAAATTTATACTTACTAATGTCAATTGAATAAATTATCTGGAAATCTAGACAATTTGTGGCTAGAATGACTTTTCATGGGGCAGCAAAGCTTAGGTCTAACTCTTTCTTCTCTATTTTGCTTTTGACTTTACCAAGTCTTTGAAATCCTTTAGCTCCCATTTGGTCATAATTTTTTTTTTTAATTTTAAAACATTATTTATTTATAAAATATGATTGTGTTTTGCAAAAAAAATTAAAACTTTTTCAAGTTCCCAAAAACAAGTTTTGGGCAGTTTTTGGGTGAATTTTTTTCTTCCGCTTACAAAACTTTAACTTTTTTTCAAATAAAATGCATGTCTAAATACAACTTCAAATTTCAAAAGTTATTTTTCAACACAACTTTAAAAACTCTTTTTTCAAGTTTTAATCAATGTTCAAATGCTAGCTCAATTTCTATTCTGCAGAAACTAAATCCTTCACGCCCTTCCCCTAAATCCTTCACGTAGTTCTCATTCTAATGGGCTTTAGCCCAAATATTTTTTTTGTTTGTTAAATTTTTTTTTGTGTGTGGCTAAAGACTTATATAACCTTATTTAAATATAAGAAATTACAGTATTAGAACTAGCATTACTCTTAGTCAATTTTTAAAAACACGTTTTTATTAGTTTAGGAGGCATTTCTAAAAATAAATAATTAAAATAAAAAATAAATAGCAACACAAGTATAAAAAAATAAATACGAAAAATAATAGAACGAATATATCAAGCGCCAATGTAAACGCGATGTTGATAGAAAAAAATTGTTTCAACTAGTAGTGTAGTGCCAAGAAAAACTACGCCACTGAATACTTGATGTTAGTGCTTGAAAAATTATACTAGAATAATTGAGTGCTAGAACGATAATTGCATTTGGAGATAGAGAGATATAGATAATTAGAGAGATATGAGTATTTTGTGTGAATATTAAAAGAATAAAATAGAGTATTTATAATTTTAAAATAGGACCAAAGCATATTTGAAAAAACTTAGGGGTTAAAAACATAAATTAGAGGGTAAGAGGGTGTTAGGGGGCTAGGGATGCAAAAATACCATTTTAGGCCGTTGCTAACGACTATTTTTTTTTTAAAAATAACTGTTGGCTAATGGTACAAAAATGACTACATTTAAAAAAAACATTAAGGGTAGCGGTTCGGTACCGGGCCGCTACTATTAGGTACCTTAAGGGTACCAATCGGACGGGTTCTTCCGGTACCGTCCTAATCCCCTCCCTTTATACAACCCTAATTTAGGGTAAGAGAAAACTTTTAATGTTAAATTATTTTTAAATATTAGAAATGGTTCATTCTTTTTCAACCTGACTAAAAAGGAAATATGTTTATTCTTTTTGAAGCGAAGGGAGTATGAGTTTATTTGAGCAAGACATTTTTCACATAGAAACAAATTTTTTGGCACGTCTATATAATATGGGTCATCTCATTTTAGAAAAGGAAATTTTACCTCCTATAGCAAAGGTTTACATCCTATTTATTATAAATCAAAACTTTTTTAAAATATTATTTTTCATAGCTATCTTTTATTTTTTATAGCAAAAAAGGTATTTATAGTATTCACTACCATTAAGGCATTAAATACGCTATGTACCATTTTCTCTCTCATTCTTTCGGTTATTCTTTCCCAAAATCACAGCAAAATATTTCTTCTTTCTCTTCCACGATCTCTCTCTCACAGCAAGAATGTATTCGCGATTTTTGAAGCATGATTCTCTCACAACATGGTTCTCTCTCTCTCTCTCTCTCTCTCTCTCTCTCTCTCTCTCACTTTTAACGTTTTTGCTCCAAAAATTCGTGATAAGTGTTAAAGTTTTTGAATTTTTGGTCGGTTCAAGCTTCTTCTTTTTCTCTTCACTTTTTTTTTTTAAATCTTCACCATTGTTAGGTTTTCAGCAGAAAACTTCAAATTTCCTCTTCAATGGCTGATTCAACAACTTTGAAACAAGAGGGCCGCCGCGGCTTTCTTCTACGCCGGATATTGCAATGGATTCCTCTACACGAATACTGCAATATTTTTTACACCGGAGAAGATTTGAGGGCCAGAGTTTTTATTCGTCTCCATTTTTAGTTTTAATACAATGTATACAATATTGGCCGAAAAACGTCATCTCCGGTGAACTTTCTTCTCTTCTTTACTATTTTGTCCATACAATGATACAAATACATTGTATTATGTACAAATTCACTCAAATACATTGTATTTTTGCATAAATATATTTTTTTGCTTGTATTTATATTTTTCGAAGGTTTGTATTTTTTCAATACAGCTGAATACATTTGTATTCATGCATGAATACAGGATATAAATATTGAAATACACTAAATTCAAACATTAAAATAGAACAAAATATAAACAGTAAATACATTTAATTTTAAAATATAGTGAAATACAGTAAAATACACTGAATACAAATAAAAATACAGTGAATACAACCAATAAAATATACTGAATACAACAATAATAACATGTATTACGAATAACTAAGATACTGTTAATACAAATACATTTGGATACAATGTATATAAAATAGCGAATATATTAAATACAAACATTGAATCTAATGAATGCAATAGTAAAAAAAATAAAGCTAAAACACACTAAATATAAAAGTTATATACAAGTGAAAAATCACTCTAATATATTGGGTTGATAATGAAGCATGTTAGAATTGATTTGGTTAAGTTATATTAGGAGTGTATCACGTTAATTGATATTATTTCCGTTATTAGACAACTGGACATACCTATTTTTAAGGTAATTGCCGCTACTGTATTCATGAATACATGTAGCGAATACATGTGAATACATACGCATACAGCTGGACTGCCCTGATTTTAGGCCCTTTTTGTTGCTGTATATTCATGAATACAATAGCGCGAATACATGTGAATACATGCGCGTACAACTGGGCTGCCCTGATTTTAGGCGCTTTTTGCTGCTGCATATTCATGAATACATGGGGCGAATACATGTGAATACATGTGCGTACAGCTGGACTGCCCTGGTTTTTAGGCGCTTTTTGCTGCTGTATTTATAAATACAGCAGCGAGTATGAATACAGCAGCGAGAATATAGCGAATCCACTACTGTCACAACTTAATAGTAACTATAGGAAGTAATTATGTATATGGTAGCTATAAAAAGTTAATAGTCACTAAACAATAATGGTTTCTGACTCATACACCAGATACATATATATGCTTGCGAAGATATAATTAAGAATATAAAATGGTTCTATATTTAAGATGTTAAATGTTTAGATTAAGCTGTCACATAATTGTTCAACATAAGATATCAAGCCAAGTAGATTTTCTCGATTCAAGTCACATTACCATCCTCCGTCAGATAAAAATATAACTACGTAAAGAATCAATATGACGTTATAAAATACTGATTATCGGATTGCACGACAAGGAAATTTCTTTTTCTCTTTCAAACTAGGATATACTTATAATTTGCATACTCATTAAAGCAAATCATCAACACTTTATGAAAAAGGTAACAAAACAACCAAGTAATAAATCTACTCTCACGACAATCATATCGCATTCGACATTTACTGAGCTTAGTCCTATGCGTATGGTATTTTGCGACACCACTTACACGACGCACCACTATTCCGTTATCAAAGCCATTAGCTGCCACGAGCGATGCGACTGCAAACTTCCTCTTTTACCTATCCTGTAATTGAACTTAACTGAACACTATTCTGCTCATATTTTCTCATCTTGGCCAAGGAATTTATAACTGGAGTGTGTCCAACAAATAAAGCAACATGCCCCATAAGCTTATCTTTCCTTGAAAAAGTAGTACCACATGAGCACTGCCATTTTAGGGCACCACAATGTTTCTCATGAGTTCTAAGATCAGATAACACAGAAAATTGCTTCTTATTGCATCTATTGCACACATACATTTTGGGACAATGGCTTCTCTTGTAGTGATTCTTGACACAAATCATTGATTTCAATGGCTGAAATTTGGCATGTTTTTTATTCCACCTGCAACCTTCTTGTGGGCAAGAATATTTCTTACTCAATTTTGATAATCCATCATTTGTTCCATTATTATTTCCATTGTTCTTCAACGGATTACTCAAAGCAGCATTAGACTTGTATTCATCTCCATGAGCTCTCATGTGCATTCTCAAATTAGCATCCCTTTTAAACCCTTTACCACAAACTTGACAATAGTGTGTGTACTTAGCCAATAAATCAGCTGCCTCCAACTCAATAATATCACAATTTTCTTGTGATGAAAGATTTTGCATTCCTTCATTCTTGACTTTCCTTTTTTGAGTCAATAATTCCCTTTTTTCCAATTGAACATTACTATGATCACTAATAGCTAGAATAGTACTATGACTTTTGTTATCTTCAATGTTACTGCAAGAAGCATAATTTTCTTCGTACCAATGATCAAGCGTTTCGTTCGAGTAGAAACCTTGAGACAAAGGATCAACATGGCCATCATCTTGAAGCTTGATTTGGGATGGTTCGGGAAATCTATTTGAATTAATATCGTTGGTGGTTGAAGTCGAGCCGAGGGAAATCTTCTGGCAAGAAAACATGAGAGAGGAAGCAGTTGTGATGATTTCTTGAATCAAACTTCCCATATTTGCAATGGCCATAGACGTTGACTCGGATGCTTGGACTATTGTTTGATTATCAGAAATAATCATGGTGGCAAGTGATTGAACTTGATCCACCTTTTCTTTCAAAAGGGATAAATTGTAAAGGAAATAATTACTTGGTTGAGGAGAATGGTTTAAAGAAGATGTAGCTGCAACATGAACTGAAGAAGAAATCATATGATCTTGATCTTGATCAAGATCATGATGAATAGGTGCATATAATGGTAAGTTTTGTGGATTAGTATTAGGGAAACATGGAATATTGGTCGTCCCTTCAATCATTTTGGATTATGCTCTAATTTCTGATTTGTAGATTTGTTCTTTCTTCTTTTTCTCTTGGAAATAAATATACGCTCAACAACATTGATTATAAAAGAAAGGGAAGAAAATGTGCTTTTGTGACATTTAGTGTGACGTTTTTGGTAGGGAAAAAAAAAATAAGTCAGAGAGAAACAAAGATACAATTTAAGTCTAACTTTGAGATTCAAATGAGACCATTTAAGACCTCCCTCAAATACTACCCATCTCACATTAAGACAAACTATATATTCAAAAGATGAATTTTCTAAACGTATTAGAATAAATTACTTATGGGTGACAAAAAATTATGTGCGACTTATTATTTTAACATGTTGGACATCAATTATATGTTTGGTTTCGGAAATAAAAATGATATCTGTGATTCAAACTGTCTCTGTTGGTTGAGTCTCGTCAACCTTCACGCATGAATTTGAAGTTGTAAAAGAGATTTATTTTTTCCAGAGAGGAAGGTCATCTTTAAGAGATAACGACCATTTCCACATTTGTATTAATTTATTATTTATTGGGGCCATCATATTTTTGGTTCTTGATTTACTTCGTCAATCTTTTTGAGAAGAATCTAACCACAACATTTCACTTTATTAGATAGGTGACTATTGACGGTTTGTTCTTTTGTGTTGTACTAATATTTTGTTCCAATAGTCATTTAATAAAAGTTGTTGTGATCAAGAGTTCATAAGTTCTAACGTGAAAATAGAATCATGCAAAAGTATTAAATTTACATGTGCATAGATTTCACACTTAGTTCGGTCCTTCCTCGAATTTTGCATATTATATATATATATATATATATATATATATATATATATCTTAGAGCTATGAGCTATGAGTCAGAACAATGTCAACCAACTCCTCCTTATTAATAATCTTGGTGAATATAGCCTGGGATAATGAGTTTTCGGACTGCTAATTGAAAAATAGCCATTGTTTATAAAATTATTAAAAAATAGTTATTTTGTTGAAACACAAAAAGTTCAAGCATAATATGCTGGATTATGAAGCTCATGCATATAAACTTCCAGTATATTATGTGGAACTCCAACACACGAAAAATTCTCGCATAATATGCTAGATTATGGAACTCATGCGTATAAATTTCTAGCATGTTATGTTGGGACTCCAGCACATTATGCTGGAATCTCATATGTAAAAAATTCGAATTTCAGCATATTACCCATATTATAACCATCCCTCATGGTAATCTAGTGAATCAAATTATCCTTTTTTATATATTTATAATTAGGGATGGCAAACGTTGTAAGACAAATCGCATGTTTAATGCATTTACTAAGCTTCATAAAACACTCATTTTCCATGCATGAACTCTTGAGCACAGAAATTCCCGTATAGTCAACGCGTTCATCTGTTGTATCTTACTCGACCAACGTACATTGATTAACACTTATAATTTTCTGTCCCTTATGATTCTATTTTTCATTTCATTTTCCTTTTCAAATATTCGTTTCCCTTTTTTTAGTTTTTATAAAGATTATTAGGAAACGGGAAGTTTATTGATTAGTTGAAGTTATATCACCATTTGATATTTGGTTTTGGAAGGTAAGTCATTCCGCTCACCCCCTTATGTCATGATTATATACTTATGGTTAATAAGTTTTTCTTCAGAATTTAAATAATGAAATGAAATGTACTTAAAAAGGAAGGTGATTTCTTTATATATTTAAAATTTACATGTTTTGATTAAGAGGAAAAAAAGAGAGAAAACTTGCAAAAAAGTTCACCTAACTGTACTTTTAACAGCTGGTGTTTAACTTTTATCTCCATTTTAACGATGTCATTTTTAAGGTTGTTATAGTTTTCTTCTTCGGATATCTCTCTTTTAGTCCCACCACTGAATCCTTTTGTTTTATCAACTTTTATAATTAATACTTTAAGTAACTAATTAACAAAGTGATGGCTTTTAAGAAGAAAGGTGTGTGAATTGATGATAATAAATAACAAATTCGAATAATTAAACGTCACATACAATTTTGTTAATCCTTGTGAATAATTTAACAAGTTAGGTTTAATGAAGACAGTATATTATTGTCAGCCCATCAAAACTTATGAATAATTGGACAACATAAGCAAGTTCTGCCAATTCGCCAAAACTTGTAAACAACTTAACAAGATTGGTAAAATAAACATAATCTCAAGTCTTATTAGTCAGACAGAATTTATGAACAAATAAACAATACGTGGAAGATTTGTTCATCCGGTAGAACTTGTGCAGTTTGTATCAAATTTATATTCATAGCTCACCTGATAACTTGTGAACAACGCATCTTTTATTCATCCAACAAAACTATTAACAATTTATACTAAATTTATAAGAAGAATTAACCCAAATAGATGTCTATCCAACCGTTTAAACTAAAAATAGTCGGTAGAGGTATAATATATATATAATTTATATATTATACGTGTATAATTGTGTATAATTAATGTATAAACTATGTGTATGACTAGAATAAGTAAATAATGAATATGACCCGCTATTTGTATAAAATCCCAATTTATAACTTGCCCGAAATAACTTGTGAACACATAATTTTTCCTTCTTCTGCCCGAGGTAACTTGCGAAAAAAATTATCACACACGAGGTTATTTTTGCACAAATTCCTTAAAACGGAGCAAAATTGAAACAACAGGCATAAAATGATGGGTGAAATTCAAAAATAGCAAATTTATAACTGATAATTGAAAAATAGCCACAATTTCAAAAGTAATCAAAATTTAACCACTTTTTATGTAAAGATAAATCTGAACGAAAACACTGTTCAAAATCCGAAAAATATTCCAGCATAATATATTGGAGTTCGAATTTTTTACATGTGAACTTCCAGCATAATATACTGGAGTTCCAATATAATATACTGGTCCAGCATAATATGCTGCAAGTTCATACGCATATGTTCCAATCTCCAGTATATTATGCTGGAACTTTCCGTGTGCTGGAGTTCCAGCATAATATGCTAGAAGTTCATACACAAGTGCACCAATCTCCAGTATATTATGCTGGAACTTTCCGTGTTACAGCAAAATAGTAGCTATTTTTCAATGACTTTATAAATACTGACTATTTTTCAATTACCAATCGAAAAATTAGTTAGCCCGTACTATTTTCACACAAATGATTCATTTATGCAAATCTCCCGAAAACCTGAGGACGTCTTATGGACCTATAAATATGGCCAATTGGTGATTACTGGAACAAAAACAGGCCGCCTACCAAGAGTGGGCCAAGTAAACTTTTGGCCCAATTGGGGCCCGGTAAGAAAGCCATTATCTTCTTCGGAGAGCCATTACAGATAAGATAGCGTTAGACTGTGAATACAGAAACTGAGCAAAGAGAAACAAAAAAGGTTAGTAGCAAATGGCGTCCACAGCAACAACTTGTTTGCTCCACAATTATAGCTTAGCCAAAAGCACCAATTTTGAAACACCCAAATTATCAGAGAGGACCTCAATTTTAACAATTGTGGCTCAAAAAAAAGCCAAGAAAATACGAAAGGTAAACTCATTCTTCAAAATGTGATAATGTTTCAATTTATTATCTTTAGAATCTTATTTATTTTCATTTCTGTCTTAGAGCTCAATGGTTTTCATTTTATTTTATGGGGCAGATAATACTGAAAGAGGATATTACACAGTTGGGGAAAAAGGGAGAGCTTTTGGATGTTAAAGCTGGATTTTTTAGGAATTATCTGCTACCATTGGGCATGGCTCAAATTGTCACACCTACACTTCTCAAGTAATTTGTTAAATTCTATTTGGAACTTTAAAATATTGTCATATACTTTTATTGCTTTAGATTCTTCTTTCATTATCTACATTTTGTTGAGTTAAAGCTTGCTAATTTGATCCCTTTTCTGATTGTATTAGATGGACTAGTAAGTGTTAATGCATGATTTTAAGTGTTGAATATTCACATTACCGACCATCCTGTTTAGTTTAATTTACCAACTGAACCATATTATTGTACTCAAGACTATGGTTCTTCTGTCCATTATCTTATTTTCAGGGCCTCATAATAGTTGTCAGGAATCTTTGCTTCGACTTTTCAATATGCCACACACAGCACTTGCTTGCTTGGTTAAGAGTGGAAGTATGTTATTACTATTGTCCGTGTTGTCTAATCACTCATCTACGCTGATAGACCAGTGTCGAATGTAATTAACATAGGTATGCATACTCTATGGGATTCGTTAAATTACTAATAAGTAATAAATAGCTGAAAAGTGAATATGCCCATGGATATACATCTTCGTGTGCAAAAGTTATGCTTGATCGCTGTTGATTTTTCTTGAGCAGAAATATGCAACTTTGGTGTTAGAACTCTTGGTCAGTGTACAAGCTCCACGTAACTTTTTTGCTCATTGATTTTACCTGTTATGATCAATGATCATCGGTTTTAAGTAAGTTCACTTCTTTTAGCGAAATATAATATTGATAAAGGATTCATCTTTAGTATTTTTTCCCACAATGCGTAAGTACAGATAGTCGATTGGACATAGAGCATTGGATATTTTTCTACTAAGTTACTTTATCTTTAGCTTTGGGCTGTGTTAGACATATGGTGTGATAATCTTGTAAAATTCTTATCCAAAATTGATAGTCAGTAATATTTTCACGATATATTTCAGTCTTATATGTGATTGGCTTTTTTTCCCTTCCATGATATCTGGCGATTCCTTAAAGAGTAATAAAGCTAGAAAAAAGTCGCTTCTTGAGATTACAATCATATTTTAGGTTATCTACCATTCTAATTTTCCTTTTCACTGTATTAACACACATCCTTCCTGTATATGCTTCCAAGTACACGTGTGCACTGAACTCCCTCTGATAGGCTCTTCAACCAAGCAGGATATGCAATTTTATACTTAAGAACAAAAACATATGTGAAGGCTTCTTTAGAGATGGTATTGCTGGAAGCAATTCAATTGAAATGTTTGATAGCTATTAGCGTGCTTTGCCTTTAGTGAGAGATTTACCTATTAACTTCACGGATCAATTTTTTGTTTTATAACATTACGTACTTTTATTCTCAGGGAAATGAAGATGGAAGATCAGAGAATTGAGGCTGAGAAACAACGGGTAATTAGATTTCTCATTGATCCAATCTGTTGAAAGTTGAAAAACAAATGTTTTTAATATTCAAGTCACTAAAAGAGTCGGCTACGCCACAATAAATGGTTCTGTAACAAATATGGTTTTAGTTAAAGTTTTTGATCTTGAATTCAGGTGAAAGAAGAGGCAGTACAGCTTGCTCGAATTTTTGAAACTGTTGGAGCCTTCAAGGTGAAGCGTAAGGGTGGGAAGGGAAAGCAAATCTTTGGAAGGTCAGTTGAGATACTAAATTCTGATGAGCAACTTTGTTATTATTTAGTCGACTTTTTGACATCATCTCTGTTGCAGTGTCACTGCTCAGGATCTTGTTGATATTATAAAAGCACAGCTACAGAGGTACTAATTTCCTATCTTTTCTGCCAGAGGATGTAGATAGTAGTATGCGAACTATTCACCACTTTTAAGTTCATGTTGTCTGATTCATCTGGTTTATAAAGTCCATTCAAGTATTTGGGTAAAGAGACTTAATCGTCATCTGATATTTTTCAAACAGTGCTTATTTTTTTTCAATGCAACCTAAGATCTGGTGCTACCTACTCATCAACATTAGTCGTCTAGGACAATGGAATATGCTGATTCCATTGTTCATCCATTTCTAAGGCAAACATTTTTGGCTTTTGAGCAATATGATGCCTGTTTGTACGATCGCATATTCACTTGCTTCTACCCCTCTGTCCCAAAGAAGAAAAGAAAGGGTAGAGAATCTGTTCTCTTGTAGGAAGAGAAGTGACGTACCAACTGCTTATTAGCAATTTTTTACCCGACAGACCAACTACTTATTATTGTTTTGGCCACTTCTTTTCAAACACATAACTGCTTATTTATAAAATTGGTGTTTCGGCATTTGATGCTTATAAGCTACTTTTAATGAGATAACCCAAAATGGGCTCGTAAAGTCTTAAAGGTAGATCAAATGTATTAACTTAGTTCCTACTTTAACTTTAATCTATAGTCACACGCATTCTACTTGTAGGGAGGTGGACAAGAAAATTGTCTCTCTGCCTGAGATTCGAGAAACTGGAGAATATGTTGCTGAATTGAAGCTGCATCCAGATGTTACAGCTCGAGTAAGGTTGACTGTGTTTGCCAATTAAGCATAGGGGCTTTCTGGAGCAGTTGATGCCAAGTTAGGAATTTGCTGTATCGGCTCTCTCGGTCAAGGTACAGTCATTTGTTGATTCCAATGGCTATTATTCAAGCAAGGTGAATGGCATAGGTGCTACATTAAATGCTTGTTATTCAAACCACACATTTACAGAGCACTAACTACGTGGCCCCAAAGTTTAAGGCTTTAGTTCACAAACCTAAGTTGCTAAAGTAATGACAAGTATAAGAAATATATAAGAATGGAGATCTTTATTTCAGGCTTGGGCTTGGGACTCGTGATTCAGAATTGCTTTGTCTATCTTGCAATTTTTTTGTTATCTGAGGTAGACTTTTAATTTTGTACTAAGGTAACTGAGAATGAGCCAACATTTTTATGGTCCTCTTCACTCTTTTTTTTTGGTTTCCCACCCAGTGTCCAGTACTCACATTGGGGTCCATTTAGATTTGCGCCGGGAAGTCCCACCTTAGGGAGTAAAGCGCTCCCTATCGAAGGTTACTCTATACCCAGAGCTTGAACCCTAACAAAGTCGACTCCATACCCAAGGCTCGAATCCAAGACCATTGGAAGAATGAAGGAGTACGTTACCACTATTCCATAGCCCTTGTTGGTGGTCCTCTCCACCCTTTTTTTTCCCTTCCTATGAGGCTATGACTAGTGAGGGCAGATATGTCAAACCCTTAAGTTCCACCTTTTTTTATGGTGGAACTCAAAATTCTCTAAATTATATACAACTCTCTTCAAAACAAAAATCAACTTCATGTGTTCTAATACGAATAACATGACCTTCCCATATTTTACTCTTTCCTCGTGCTGTCCCAACCCTGATCGCATTGAGTTTGGATGACATGGTTGATTAGGTTTGTGAGAGGGATTTTGTTTGGCGATGTTACTCCTTGTAGTTGATATGCATGAATATGTTATTTTCTTGGATAAACCTGCATGCAACTAGGCGCTTCCTTATAATATCAATACAAGGAGCATAAAATGCAACTTTTAAGTTAAGATAATACATAGTCAATAAACTTGACGTAGATTTCTTATCCAGAACTGCTGTTTTCTTTTCTTTTAATTCCATTTCAGGTGGGGAGGATTGCTTATTACAATTTAAACATCAGATTCAGACTCCACATATGGACCCCAAGTTTTGTAAATTAATTTTCTTCTTTTGAGATCATTTATCCTGACGTGTAACATCGAATTTCTCATCCTAAGCCTTGTTATTTCATTTGTCATTGTGGGTCTTCATTGCGTTGGTTGTTATAAACTCTCATGATCAAATTTGTATCTATCTCTTCTTTTCCTCTTGGTTCTTTTCAATCATTTGTTTCCAAGGTAATTATTATATCAAGTAAGACCTTTGGTGTAGGGCAGTACTTTCTGCCGTGTGTACCCAAGCAAAAAAGTCTTAAATTTTTTTGCATATAATAAAATCATAATCATTCAAAACCATTAACTCTAGTTCTGAATTTGCATAACATTTCCTGCATAGAATAATATCCTATTTTTTATTTCTTGAGCTGCTTCATGTTATGGGAACGAGTTTTTCTATCCCCATATGTCCATGCATGGTGTTATAAGTCAAAGTTTATAACTAGCGAGTTGAAACTTGAAACTGCAGAGTAATATGAACTTTTACCTATGTTGCTTGGATTTTTCAAAATATTATCGCACCCATGTCAGATCTTCCAAAAATGCATTACTTGTGGAGGATCTGACATGCACCCGACAACATTTTTGAAGAGTCCTAGCAGCGTTAACTCTAGACCGTTTGTTCCTTGGTGATGAAAATTGCACCGGCGTGATCCATTGTCAAGTTGGAAGAGCCATAACCTGAAAAGTTGTGATAGGATAACAAAGAATAATTATTTCTGAGTGCTTTTGCCCATGTTTATCCTCTAAAAGTCTTTTTTCTGTTTGGTCATCATTTGGGGCCCCAATACAGAGAGGCAACTAAACTGAATATTCAAAGACTTAAAGAAATGCCAAAAAACAAGTGTTTTGGCATTTGAAAGATCACCTAGTTCTTATCTGAAATATCTGATTGGTTTGCCACCCTTTGGCTGAAAGGAACAAACTTTCGCGAACTAATCCTCATAAAGTTGTGATTAATAGTAAACTAGTACTACTAGATTCATATTAACAACTGGAACCAGTGAGATTAGTTCAACGCAGTAGGTACACTTGTTTTCTTTGGGATGGATACTATTTTCTCATCAGCCATAGAACATTAGGGGAGCATATGTGTACAAACAAAAGATCCGACAAACAGTACTTAATTCCTTGGCAATCAGTTTTTTCTTGATAATTTAAGGTTATATATACTGATTATGTTTTTTACCGTGCAATTTAATTGATTATAGCATGTTATTACTCAATGTTTTCGGTTATCATGTTAATGGTAGGAAGAGTTACCTTTTGGTGCATGTCAATTCAATTGATGGTGTGCGAACTTAAACTCATTTCTGATAAATACTTTTCACAATCAGATAATTTTATTTCTGGTGTGAATTCGAACATAAATTTTTTAAATTAATTTTTAGATTTGAAAATTACAGTAAACAACAACAACAAATCCAGTATAATCTCACATAATGAGTTTAGGGAGGACAGTGTGTACGCAGCCTTATTTCTATTTTGTGAAGATAGAGAGGTTTTCAATAGACCCTCGGCTAAGAGAGATTATTGGGAGTTGTTTATTCCAAAACTATAGCAACAGACTCATGGAGTGTTAAATAACGTCGGTGGAGAAGCAGGAGCGGAGCCGTAATTTGAACTTTATAGTTGGGTTTTAAATTTAAGATAGGGATATTAACTGTTTGTAGCTGGGTTTTGCATATAATATTTGTATATATTTGATAAATTTCTTACTAAGAATTTGGACTAAATACTCCCTTCCACTGTATTCTTGGCTACTGAAAAATCATATTGTTTTTAGAAAGGATTTCGACTTGTATTCAGTGGTCGTAAATATATTTTACGCAATCCGTGAAATAAACTTGCTATAAAAGATTACTCGCCTTATTTCGTAAAATACTGATTCCATTGTTAATAGATGCTCGTATGTTAAAATTTATATTGTGAGCCTATAAAAATTGTAAACCTTTTTAGAAAACTAGGAACAAACAACAGGGAAAAAGAAAACTACTCTCTCTGATCTGTCTCATAATATGCGTCTTGTTTTTCTTTTGCACGTCCATAAAAAATATTAATTAGAAAAGTGATTGAACTATTTTACCCTTATTTATGTTTTAAAATATAATCTCTCTTAATTAAATATTTATTCTATTTATATGTTATCTTCTTCTTTCAAAAATAATTATTATTAAAAATAAAAAATAATAATTAATTTTATCTTAAACTTCTAAAATGACAAATAATTTAAAAAACAACAATTTTTAATAACCACTACTCTCAATAGGAGAAGGAGGGAGTAAGAAACAATGAAAGTGCTGGACATGGTTTTTTCAGTGCAATTGTGGGAGTCGGAGAATTTAAGAAAACCAACCAGCTGGCACGTTGAGAAGCATGCCACCTCATCAATATCTTTTTGGCTGAGTTGTCCACATGATGCTCCCAATGAACTCAATTTCCCCACATGCCATGGCAATCATGTCGCTTCATTGTCTCCTTGTGATTTATTAGTTGTGAAAAATTAAACTCTATTACACACACAAAAAAATAATATAAAAACATATGAATTAGAGGTTAAATAATACGTACTAAATTTACACTTATTGTCTCGAAATAATGTGAATTTTCGGAACCGCATATATATGCCAGAGTCAGAATTTTAAATCTATGAATTTTAATTTTAATATAAATATAAAATTTATGTTAAAAACTATTAAATTCGGTCAAATTCGATGAGATACAAGCATAATGAGCATGATCCCAAGTTTAATATCACTAGTGAAGTTATTGAATTACGAAATTCACTTTATGTTCAGTTAACAGCAACTTTCACGACTTTCTCATCAGTTAAGTTATATACAACTAAAGGGTTAACTATTACTACTTTAGAGTAAACGTATCAGTCTATTAGACTTGGTCTTCAACGTTAGATAGTTTACGTGTTTGAACTGTAGTTATTTATAAATTAAAAAGATAGCTACGAAGCTTCATTGACTTTAGAATATTATTTCTTCATAGTGCAACACAATGATTTATATTCTTTGGTTCTCCTTGTTTGTTTATTGCTTGACTTGATCACGGGCCTATAACAAGAATCTGTGGAGTGTCTCCTTTTCTTTTCTTTTTTTTTTTTTAAAAAAAAAGAAATTTAATAAAAACTATATTTTCGATAATTGAATTGAATTAATACTAGCAAGAGAACATTAGGCAATAAATTGATACAAAGTAGTCCCCCACTACATGTGCAGATCTAAATGAATTCCTCTCATATTTGTCTTTCCCACTCTCTTCCACACACATAACACACGTTGTATTTGGACATGTCAAGCAATATAACAACGTATCCACATGCTAAGCCTACAAATAATCACCAAAACGTGCATATAACAAACAAGTTAGAAGCAGGATTTAAGTGACTTAATTACACCAACTCCTGCAAACCCCACCTTGAAGACACTACTAAAAATGCGATTTTTAGACATGAACAAATCAGAAATAGTCAGATTTATATTTGGCAATTAAAAAATAGCCACAGTTTTAAAAGTAATAGAAATTTAGTCACTTTTTCATGTGAAAATAAAATTTGAACAAAATCACTCTTAAAAATTCGGGAAAATTCCAGCATAATATACTGAAATTCGAATTTTCTACATATAAAATTCCAACATAATGTGGTGGAATTTCATAATGTGATGGAGTTCCAACATAATATGCTACAAGTTTATACTCAGGAGCTCCATAAATCAAGCATATTATGCTGTAACTTTCCATGTTTCAGCAAAATAATAGCTATTTTTCAATAACTTTACAAACGCTAGCTATTTTTCAATACCAGTTCGAAAATTGCGTCCCTCGGAATGAAAATTCAATAGGAAGTATGTTCACGACATTCTTGACAAATTCACTAATTTAAACTTCTAAATCCGCCTTTTAAGTCGGTGTAATTTTAGATTACCACTAGCAAGATGTGCTATACACGTATTATAAGCATGTGCATGAAAATTAAGTTCCGATTATTTTGATTTGGATATTAGTTTATATACTAAGAACCCATGTTATAAAGTGTGAAAGTGAGATAGCTTAAAACGGAAGTCCTATTTCCACGCAATATCAAAGAGAAGCCTTAATGAAAAAGCAGATTCTAGATATTGAAGGAGTGGAACCTAAACTTTAGACCTCATACCCAACTGCTTGTGACGTGTGATTTGCAGTGCCTATTTCTGGTATAGTATATGGTAAAAGCTCATCGCAGAAATAAAGGTTTTTAGTTAGTTAAGAAACTTGAAAAAGTAAGGGATGTGATCAGTTTAACAATTAGGTGTGATTGGTGGGCTGATAGCTACTAGCTCTACTGTTAGGTATCACAAAATAAACAAAATATCTTACAAGAACTTTATAACCATGACTCTAGTCTAGGAATTCAGAATGTGTGTAATTTCATTACATATAAACTTTTTCTTTTAATTGCATAATATATAGTTCGAGTTGAAAATAACGGATTCGGTCGAGCTGAGGCTCTTGCTGGTCACTTGAGATCAACACAATATGGATATGAGTAGTGTGAGTTTAGTTCAACTCTGATGTGACAAGTGAACCGTACGTAGAAGAGACGAATCTTATCTAGCTATACCATAGTGTGATATATAGTAGAAAGAAGAAACAAAGTTAAGTAAAAGATAAGTAGGTTTTAAGTGAAGGAAACATGGACAAGAAAAGTGTATATAATACAGGTGTGTATACACATGGTTTTGGCAGTTACTAACCCATCTTTCCTATCCATTTGTTCTTTGTCATTTAATGAAACAGAACACTGACGGAGCTCCCCCTCTTATTTTTCTCATTCCAGTTGAGTAATCAAGATAAAACACACAGAGTATAGAACCTAATCCACAGACTTTTGGTTGTGGTGCTAGTGATGCCTAACCCCTAACCATCCCATAAAGCAATCCAATACTTCCACCCCCCACACTCCATGCTCTTTGCTTTTGCCTACTAGTATTGCCTCCTGCTTGCTTTAGACGTATGATATTTGAAACGCGCTGATCTGACTAAATTGAATTTGCATTGAATAACAAAATACGACCATTAGATGAATAAATATGCTGATCCGATTAATGTGAATTCACGTCGAATAAGTCTACTAAAGAAGTAAATTTTGTCCATGTGTTACACATAGAGCTTTGCCACTAAAGAAACAAATTTTAAAGAGCGGTGGGAAAAATACTTATAACAAAAGGGAAAAAAAGATACCTCACTACACTCCCTTTCGTGAATGGAAGGCAACCATGAACACGAACCACTTACTCAAACGATTGAACTTCAAATAAATTAAAGTAAACTACAGCCAATTATATTGGTGAACAATTACAAGTTCACTTTAAATAAGATTTTTCAAAAGAATTTCATGTATATTTATGAATAGAAATAATAACAATAATTCTAATTTATTATCACAAATTTGTGACAAATTAATTCACATTAATTGATCAATAAGTGTAAAAAAAACTGATAAACTAAAAGAAAAGGAAAAAATTAATAATCTCTCCTCTTTTAATTAGTAATGACAATCCACCAAAGGGGCAGCGGAGAAGACAAGACTTTGTTCAAACTTTGTTTCACGGCGATCATCTTCTAGTGGCGCCGGCAAATTAAGATCAAGAGACAGAAAATTTCTTGTAGATTTTTCCTCCTCCTTATAATTAGTACCAACATCATCATGTGACGATTCTGAAAAATTGTTAATTGTCTCAATATGAGTATTTGTAGAAACCTTAGTACTGTTTGTAGCAGTTGTTGTAGTAGGTGGTTTGTGTTTTCTCATATGACCACCTAAAGCTTGCCCTGATGAAAACTCAGACCCACAAATTGAACACTCGTGAATTTTTGGCTTGCTGTTGCTGTTACCATGAGAGTTGTTACCTTTGTTGTTGTTGACTATTTGGATTGAAAGAGGTACACTAATTTTATTGAACCGCCCTTCTTCTTGATGATCATCATAATTTTCCATTAGTGAGTCAACACCAGTGCTAGCAGTAGCCATGGCAGTGGCAGTGATAATTACAGATTTTTTCTCTTCTACTATGGTTTTGGGTCTTTTATGACTAGCTCTGTGCCCACCAAGTGCTTGAAATGACGGGAAAGTTCTGTTACAAGTTTTGCACTCGTAGACATACAAACCAGCTTTTCCAGTTGTAGTATTGACCATTTCTGTGAATTTCCTGCTACTGATTTTCTCCTTTTTAACTTCACTTACAACTTGTACTTTTCGACATCCGCTTTGTGCTAATAAGATTAAGCAATTGGCCATGTCTTCATCTTCCTCGGACGTGCTACTAGTTGATATTTGAGTAGTCGAAGTGGTTGGTGAATACTGAATTATTGCTGAAGAGTAATAAACATCTCCTCCAACACCACCATCATCATCGCTTCCACCAGCGGCCGATGAACTACTAGTGACTATCGTCCCCGCTGTATCAAGCGGGGATGATGGCCTTGATCGCTTGCTACGCTTTCCTTTGAAAGCGTAGGAGCGATCGGAAAAATCTTGAGAAACTTCCATGACTACAAAACCAAGAAAAGAAGCCAAGCAAGTGACAAAGTGAAGAAGAAGAAGAAGAGTGATGAAAGAATATAGAGAGTGATGTTATTAGCTAGTGGCTTTTGTTATACTTATATATATATATAAGTATTTTTTTTAGTGAACGGTAAGAACATGTTTGGAGAGTCAAAATTATATTCCACCCAACTGTTCAACCTAGTGAATGAGCAATTCTTTTTCTTCTCTTTTTTCTTCTTTCCCTTTTGTATTATTGTTCGACTAAGAAAAGTGTCTTTAAGTAAACATTAGAAGTCTACTTTGGCACTTTGCACTCCCTTTAACTACACTTAACCTAGCTTAGTATAACAAGTAACTTTGGGTTCGTCTCCTCCTAATTTTCCTACCCTCTTGAGTTACTTTACTTGATTTTACGGTAAATTCATTGCGTTTTTTAGTTAATTGTTCTGTCGTGCAAAATTAAGTATGCATAAGTATGGTCATAAATTTCATATTAAGCATTAAATTGTTTGCGGTAATTTTACTAACACAATGAGCTGTTCCAAATGCGATGTATAGAGTCAAATTATCATCTTTTTTATTTATTAAGGGGTAATGTTTAAAGCTTTGGACATGCAATTTAAAAGTTTCTTTATGAGTATATTGGAAAATTAATACTAAACTAATTATTTGGCATATTTCGACTAATACTGGTAAGGTGAAATTAATGAGTTTTACTAGGACCAAAGGGAGTGTTATAACTGAAAAACAAAATAAAGGAGAAAGTATATCAACAAAACAAAGTAATTTAAATTACAGATAGAAGTCTAGTTGGTGACTTGGTGGTAACGTTTGAAGTTGGTTTCACACTCCCTTTCTTTTAATTTGTTGGTTTGTTATTGTTTAAATTTAATTAGGTTTAAGTTATTTGCCAGCGAAAGTCACGAATAAACACTCAAGCAATAAAGCAAAGGGGGATTGCACGTTAAAGGCATGCTCCACCTCACTCACTCCATCACTTCTTAGACTCAAAGGAAAGAACTATTATTATTATTATTATTATTATTATTATTATTATTATTATTATTATTATTATTATTATTATTATTATTACTATTTTAATGAGGATTTAAGTTATACGTTTTTACACTGTAAGGTTAATTTAACCGCTTTTAATAAGTTATTCTTATATTTTCAGGTTGTCACATCAAGTTTGTTATGAAAATTTGTTTATTTATTGTTATGTGAACTTAATATGATGTTATAAAAATTTTATACACTAACAATCTATAGAATTTAAACTCTTTTAATAATATAAAGAACAAGAGATGCATGTATGAGCAAGTAAGGCAAACCACCAAGATTCGGTTGGCTTTCAAGCAAACTCTTTGCCTTTTTCTATCTCACACAATTGAATTCTCTCTCTCTAACCCCCCATATTATTCACAAACAAACCGAAATTGTGGTCCTCCACTATAAGGCCACTCAAGCTTGACAAATTCAAGCATAATTATTGAAAATATTCGAGAGTTTAATTAGTTAGTTAATGGTAACTTTTAATTTTCGTGGTTGCCTTTGATTCTCCAATAGCAACTTTTTTGTAATGAAATCAATTATAATGAAACTGAAATTATATATTAAAGAGAAAATGTTAGAGTAGGGAAGATATTCAGCTTGTATATTTTGCACAAGAAATTTCATTTCAAGAAAATTAACTCTCTATATGTTTTTAAAGTTTACAAACTCTTATACACCTCGATTTAATATTTTTTTTCACACGTTAAACTTATTAGTAACCTTAAATAAGATAATTGATCTTATATAGTAACTTTTTAATTGCACCGGTGATTAAAAGATTAATTTATTTGTAGCAGTTAAGACAAATTTAGTTTTTATTGAACGTTTTTCTATTTTAATTACTTTCAAAACATTATATAGCGATACATACATTTGATCTTTTGTATTTCTCCTATATATTGGGGGAAAAAGTTTACTTAATAATCGCGTCTTTAAGAGCTTTGACAATCTTACACCTTTAGAGCGTGCTCTCTCTCTCATACACATACATACACAATGATATTCAAAAGTAAGAATAAGGAGAGTAATCACAGAGCTTTATAATGAAATGAATATGATTTTGCTATTCTTAATCGGAGGTCAGGAATTTCAGCCTTCGGAATCCCTGACCTCTTTTAGTAACTACTCTTACGTGGCGTGAATTCAAATTAATTAGTCAATGCTCCAATCCAATACCAAATAAAACCAAAAAAAGAATAAGGAGCAGGGACACTATGTGGTGGCCATGTCGAGGAGGATTATATATATTATAGTGTAAGTGTTATGAGTGAGAGAACTGTAGATCAGAGAGCTACCTATCAAATTCAATATTCATAAATCATACATATACATATTTGTGGTTCAAAATTTGGACTTGTGACTATATGGATTAACGGGTGATCTCACGCTTCTCTAATGGCATGCCTGCCGCCTTTCCTTTGATCTCCGTTTGGTACAGTGCTTACTTTAGTTTTTATTAGTTCACACGTACTTAAAGTCTTTTTTATTCACCCCTAATTTAGCCTTTTAACCTTTTAACAATTTACTATTCTCCAGAACTTTTCTTTTCCTTTTTAGGTGCTCTTTACTTGTTTTATTATCACGAACCCTTGTACCCATGGGCAGATTTAGGCCCTTTTTAAGGTGGACGTGAATGCTGGTCTGTCCACCAAACGAGGTATTTTATATATATATATATATATATATATATATATATATTGTAAAATTGATCTAATATTATTGTGATGTTCATGATAGAGGACGGGCTAATAAGAGTAGGTCAAGCAAGACTGTCAGGTTTCTAGGCTGGCAAGCATCTAAAGAAGGGGTTCATATGTCACCTTAGGCGAATCTCACATCAAAATGGAAGAGGAAAATAGAGAGCTTTATAAGGCTTGACACAAGTTCACAAGGTGCGCGCGCTTTTGGGGCTCGAGGTGGCGTAGCCCAAAAGACAAATCCTTTATGGCCTAAGTCCAAAGCGGATAATACGTGCCATGCGCTTGGATCGTAACAAATATGGTATTAGAGCCTAACTCTCCCAAGTATGATAGGGGGCAGACCTCAGCGAGGACGGGAGTCCCAAGGGAGGGGGGGAGGGGGGTAAATGTGATGCACATGATGGAGGCCGGGTCAAACATGATTGATAGGCTTCTAGACTGGCAAGCTTCTGAAGAAGGGGTGCACATGTCACTTTAGGCGAATCTCACATCGGAACGAGAGAGGAAAGTGAAGAGTTTTATAAGGCATGACACAAGTACACGTTGATACTCAATTTTTCCCTTATATATAAATATCATATATACTTTCAAAATATAATTTCTACATCATCACCAATTTACAAGAGTCATATAAATAATTTTCTGTAATTTTTCGTAATTTTTAAGGCTTTAAAATTAATTTTCTTACATTTAAATTATCCAAATATTTATTAATTACTCCTTAAAATTATTTTTTGATGACTTAATCATCCAAATTTATTGTTTACATCCCTATATATGCTTTATAATATTTTACTTCATTTTATATAATTACATATGTATTTTTTGAACTAATTACGTATTTTTTACAATAATAGTCTATACTTTATAATTAATTGCATTTTGTCATTTTATTCAGGGACAAAATAATTTTTATTTTTTTATAACCTTCATCGATTATTTTAAAAATATTAATTTTCTTATATAATATTTTTTTTATATATATATATATATATTTTTTTTTTAACTATTTATTAAATTATTTTCCGTTAATTTCTTGTATTTAAAAGCTAGCCCAATCCTAAACCATTTTTTGGACCAAATTAATGGCCCAAACACCCCAAGTACCTAGCCCAATTCCCAGAGCCCAAACCAAACAACCCCATTAATCCAACCCTGTCGTTACCCGTTTTTGACCTGCCCCGCTTCTCCTCTAATCCTGGCCGTTGATCTCAAATGATCAACGGCCCACAACCATTCTCCCATTTTTAATTACCCTCGCCCAAACCCTATAGATTCATTTTCCCGCCCAGCCGCCTCTGCATTCTCTCATCTCTCCACTCTTACACTAAACCCTAGCCGACCATGGAGATTCTCTCTTATTCCTTCCTTGTATGCGTTCATACGCAGATTATATTTACCGTTTCTACTACCATCACTCATTTATGTTATTTCTTTTACCATTACACTTATGGCAAGCTTGATTCTCACAGATTGGCTTTGATTCTATGGTTCTGGGTGCGATTGTGATTTTATACTTTTAAGAAGAGGAAATTTCTCTTATATATGATGTCTCCGGTGATTCTGTCGTGATTGGGGCTAAATCCGACTCCAACTAGGATTCGGAGTTCTTAATTCCTCTGTTATTTTGAGTATGCATGGGATATAATCTTTCCTTTTTTGTGTTGATTGATTATATTTCCTCGTTTGTTCGTTCAATTTCTACTACTATATAAACCCCCTTCCCCCTTCCTTTTTTAAGTCTTAAGGATTATTACTGAACTTCTGTTATTACTCCCTCACTCACACTCATTCTACCATTTTAAACCTTGAGACCTTGACCGGATGAAAGCCAAGGCCACTATAATTTGATTGTTACTCTTTTCTCAATGCGAGCACTGCCCGGGGTTCACTTGAAACCCTTGGGAACTCTGACGCACTGAGATTTTGGGATTCTGCTACTCTTTTTGCTATTGACGATTGGAGCACTGCTGAAATTGTTCTTCATATTTTGCTTGTTTGATTAATTTACAACTGGTAAGTTTCTTTGCCTTAGAAATTTCATTCTCTTTCGTTCATATTTATGCTTCGTGACACCGAAACTTCTACGAATCAATTTCCTACTATTCCATCTTGTTGTAGCCTTGTTTGCTCTTAAGTATTCTTGTGACTCTATAATCTTAGCATCTGAACCTCCCTAGGTTATTATGGTATATGCGTATCATCTGTGTTTAGCATAAATGACTTCTGGTTCTCTTAACTTATTTAGCCTGCTATGTTGATGCTAATACCTGATGATTGCCTTGAGTTTATCTTTCTGCTTTGTTGTGGATTATTAGGATAACCAAGTCATGTGTTCTAGACCTTGTTGAGTCATTCATGCCCAACCTGCTACGTTTATGAGGTTGTACTATTAACTAGGGCCTATTTCCATGTTATTTGAGTTCTAGTGTATACTTTTGACTTGTGCAATCCTGTGTTCTTTAGTATTACTTGAGAAAATCTCATACCTAGACTTTTATACTATGTGTGGCCAACTAGTACAAAGTTTGATGCTTGCTTGTCCTGATTGACATGTTACTTGTTTTCCATAAGTGCTTCTGGTATTGACTGATACTCAGCGTGTTAAAGTTGTCTCATGTTCAACTAAGTATTTGCTCATGAGCCTATTCTGCTATGTTACTTTCGCTAGGCTCTCATGTTAGACATTATATTGTATCCCCATTGTTCTTGTCTACTACTATACCAGATTCTCATGTTTAAGTCTCTTATCTAAAGTTCTTTAGGCTAATGCTAGATTATTTTACTTTTAAAACTCTTGTTAGAATAATTCACTAGCCTATGATGGTCAATCCTGTCATTCTAACTTTGTTTCTGAGAATGCAAGCATGAACTTGCCCTACAAACTTGTCATTATTTCATGTGATCTTGTCTATGTGTTTTGGTTGGAACTGCTGGTAGATACAACTTTAAGAACTAAGTGCGAAAAACTATTCAATTAATTCCCTGAGCAGTTGTCACTTGCATGGTTAAGTCTGGCATCGGTTGGGTTAAGTAAGTCATGCATCTTGGGCATGGTATTGGGCCATATATGTTGTTGGACCTGGATACTAGATTCAGGCATACTCTATTGTTCTTCTAGGCCTGGGATTTGGGTCTGCTAGTTGTGTGAAGAGTGAGGCTGCCGAAGGCCCAGTCAGTGCTGGGTTGCTTTTTGTTTGGGCTTGTTCTCAGGCTTGCAGTTGTTCTTTGTGTAATATTCGTACTTGTACTCATTTATCTGGACCTATAATAATTTATAAACAAATAATTGGGGTGTTAGTGAAATTGGGGGAACATGTATATTCTATTTTTACATAAAGGGGTAGAAAACATGCCTATAGGTGATGGTAGGCTATAATCTCGTATTTTAGTCGCTTATTACACTCTAATTTACTGCACTTTAATTGAGTTCGAGCTTTAATTGCTAGTGTTTTACACTAATTGTGGGTTTTATGCCTTGTAGGAGGATTCCAAGCTATGTAGATGTTACAGAATGAATTCGAGTGATTTAGAGCTGTGAAGTCTGAGTAAAAGCCCAAGGGATAAAACCGAGATCATGTTCGGAGGTCAAAAATCACGTCTGGATATCAAAAAGTCAAGAAAAGGCCGTACTCTAAGATAACAACACTAATGCCGTGCGTGGCGCCTGTACATTTTCTAGTTGCCTGATAGATTTCAACTCTCTGGACTTTCCCACTAATGCCCCACGTGGCGCGTCGCCCCATGCGGCATGCATGTGCATTTTTTACGGAGCCACAGTCCTATTTCTGGGCCCGACCCTACTTGGTATATATATATGTAAAATCGTTATTTTTTGGACTTTTGACACATCTATGACCTAAGGAGGCTAAGGAGGAGGTGGAGAAGCAAAAACACAAGGAATTCATCATTCAATCCTCACTCAAGACAAGAGTTTGGATCGTTTTATGCTTTTCTTTATATTTGTGATGAAATACTCCATATCTATGGAGTAGTTCTCTTTAGGGATTGATGGATTTGATGTATCGATATTTGTTTGTGGATATTAACTCTAGTTTTTATGTATTGAATCATTTTAGGTATTTTAATTGTTGCATCTATATTCACATGTTCATGTAATCGAGTGAGGCATAACTTGTGATGTGTTTCATTACCTTGTTGGTTGAATTCATTAATTCTTCGTAGTAATCAAAAGATGCTAGTTGAATTATTGTTTAAACCTAGTTAGGAGGATAATCGAAAGGGGTTCTCCTAAAGACCAATCCATTACGAATTCGTGCATATCTTCACCGAGCTTAACTTAGTTCATATTGTGAGGTTGAGACTTAATCGAGAGAGGAGTTTCTACTAAATGTTTGAACTAATTATTGAGTGAAATCGAGAGACTCACTTGAACATTAGAAGTGAATTAACTAGAGTTAAATCCTAGGCAATTATCTTGCACCTATCCAATCAACCCCTATTTTCTCCTACCGATATCTTCTTTGCTTACTTTTGTTACAATTGTCATTAGTCAATTAGATCTAGATTCTTAGTTAAATTTAGTTTTTAATCATATAAATCTCAACTATTGATCATCTTGGATAGCAATTTAGTTACAAACTACGATAATACTGTTTAAATCCAATCCATGTGAATATGATATTATACTATTCTATCTTTGACTAGCGAGCATATTTAGGTGTATTTTTTAAGCTCATCAAATTTTAGCGCCGTTCCCGGAGATTGACAATCAATAGTGTTTGAAATAGTTTGTAGTGCTAATTTAGGAATTTTTCTTTTTGTTTTATTTTACTTTTCTCTTTTTACGTTTGGTGTTCTTTGACTGTGCGTAGGCTACAGGTTAGATTGGTGCATGACTCGATCTTCTTGGAGGAAGTGCTACCATACGAACCAGAAATCGAGAAACAACTGCGACAGCTAATGAAGGAAATAAATCTCCTTGGGAATATAGAGAAGGTTGGGCAATCCTCAACCGGATAAAATATTGATGGAGATGATGATAATATGGATTTGGCTGCAAGAGAGGTAGCCCAACAAAGAGAAAAAGCTGCAAGGGATGCTGAAGAATAAGCTATTATAGATGCGCATCGTGTCTATGAAGAAGAGAGGGGTCAAAGACTTAATCAAAATCAACCCGTGGGTGTAGGCCAGTTCAGAAACTTAGCTCCTGGTGCTGGGAGACCACTTGGTGATTATGCTAGACCGGTCTACAACCAGGGATTGTCAAGTATTTGACCACCTCCAGTGGCAGCGAACAATCTCAAATTGAAGCAAAGTTTTCTTCAAACTCTTCAAAACTGCTGTGTCTTCAGAGAAAAGATGAACGGAGATCCAAACAACCATCTAATGGACTTCGAGGAGATCATGAACACCTTTTAATATAATGGTGTTTCACAAGATGTAGTCTACTTAAGGTCATTCCTCTTCACACTGAAAGATGATACGAAGCAGTGGCTTCGAAGCTTGCCCCAGGGATCGATTGGAACATGGGAGAAGATGAATAGAAAATTTCTTGATAAATATTTCTCCTCAGCTAAAACAGGCAAGTTTAAGAGAGAGATCGATGCCATAAAGATACTGAAACAATTTTTGAAGCTTGATATAGTCAAAAAGTGTCAGCATAACAGAATTGAAATCTGGATACAACTCTAGGATTTTTGGGATGGATTGACACTAGCCTCACGTAGAACATTGAGTAATACAACTAGAGGCCCGTTGATGAAGAAGACTCCAGAGGAGATAGTCACTATTCTTGATGAGTTATCTGAAGATGCAAATCAGTGGCCCTTTGAAATTGCTGGAATAAGAAGGGCGAATGGTGTTCACCAGGTTGATGCTAACACATCTGTGCAGGTACAACTTGATGCTATGGTGAAGGAGATAAGGAAGCTCTTAGCTTTAATACAGAGTGAACCTCATGTAGCTTGTGATATATGTGGAAGAGGACACCCTACTCATGGGTGTCAAGCCTCAATTGAGGAAGTTAATGCTGTTGGGAATTATAACTTCAATGCAATGGGGTAGAGACACCCCGGTTTTTCATGGAATTTATCTGGGGGTACAGCGAATGCATGGCAATAGAATAATTCCAGACCTCGGGGACAAGGGGCGCCTGTTTTCTAAAATCAGCAGAGGCTGCAATTTCAGCCTCAACAGCCCATTCAGTCTAGCTTGGAAGATGTCATGAAGGCCTTCATTCAGAAAATTGATGAGAAACTCGAAATTCATAGCACGACTATAAGGGAACATGGAGCAGCTATCAAGGAAATAGGTACTGGTCTTCGAAATCTAGAGAGACAAGTGGGACAAATTGCTACAATCTTATATGAAAGGATCCCAGGTACTTTGCCAGCTGATACTGAAATAGACCCCAAGGAGACGACAAATGTTGTAACTTTGAGAAGCGGGCAAGCGTTGAAATAGCCCACCCCAGTCCAAAAAGAGGTGGTACCTGAAAAAGAAAGTGAGGAGCAGCTGAAATATAAAGTGGATAAGAAGAAGAAAGGCAAGAGGTAACTGAGAAGAAGAAGAAAGAGGAGAATTCAAGAAGGGATGATCGTGAAGAGAGCAAGCATATGCCCGCTTTACCTTTTCCCCAAAAGCTTTATAGAGAGAAGCTAGACAAGCAATTTGAGAAATTTCTGGATATGCTGAAACAAGTTAATGTAAATTTTCCATTCACAGAGGTGCTTTACCAAATGCCAGCTTATGCAAAATTCTTGAAGGAGTTCCTTACGAAGAAAAGGAAGATATAAGAAACATCGGTAGTTAAGCTTATAGAGTATTGCAGTGCAATCTTGCAAAACAAACTCCCAAAAAAGTGTGGAGATCCAGGGAGTTTTACTATACCTTGCTCTTTTGGTTCTATTATTTTGACAAATCTTTATGTGATTCTGGTGCCTCCATTAACTTAATGCCTTTTTCTATTTACAGAAAATTGGAGAAGGAGATTGGAGAGATAAGGTCGGTGCCAATATCTTTGCAGCTGGATGATCAAACAACTCTGATACCCAAGAGGATAGTGGAAGATGTTTTAGTTTAGGTAGATAAGTTTGTGTTTCCTGTAGAATTTAGGAGGTC
This sequence comes from Nicotiana obtusifolia, assembly GCA_002018475.1. Taxonomy (NCBI): domain Eukaryota; kingdom Viridiplantae; phylum Streptophyta; class Magnoliopsida; order Solanales; family Solanaceae; genus Nicotiana; species Nicotiana obtusifolia. The sequence goes on from MCJB01016979.1 coordinate 31,183, forward strand.
CCTCTCATCTTAGGAAGACCATTCTTAGCAACGGGTAGAGCAATTTTAGATATACATGATAGAAAAGTCATGCTTAGAGTGGGGGATGAGACTGTAACTTTTGAGATGAATGTAGAAATGGGGGTGAAGAAGGATAAGCCAGTTGCAAGTGTTGAGTAGAAAGTAAAGAGTTCAAAAGAGAAGGTTGTAGCGAGTGAGAAAGATAAGTGTGAGGTGTACCCCAAGAAGGCTGAGAAGAAGCTGTCCGCATGGATGTGTGCATTGGTTCGGGCGTGTGGAATGGAGCCCGACTTCGACTCAAACCCTGACTGAAAATTTTAGGGAAGTTTCCTTTACCTTATGCTTTTTAATTGTGTGTCATGGGGACATGCCACAACTTAAAGTGTGGGTGGAAAAAATTGTATGTTGTATGTATCTGTGTTAGTAATTTTGTTTTGTTGTTTTAATAGTAAGAGAAAGAAAAATGAGAAAAACCATAAAAATTTAAAAAGAAATTTGACTTTTCCCGACGATGGATATCATTCGACGGGTTTCTTGAGGGATTAAAGTCGAAAGAAAAAGACAAAAAGATTTTCTTTTATAGTTAGTATAATAATTCCCCCTTGATTTTTCTTTGTGCCACGGTTCTTTTTCAAGGGTTTTGTTTGAACCGGGTGTAGTTAATTTTTTGTTTTGTAGAATAGTAGAAAACCGTGTGCTATGAGTTGAATTGAAAGAAATATCTCTTGACTTTATTGTGCCTTGAGAATAGTGAGTACTTTAGTTGTGTCGCTTAGGCTCAATTTTTGACTCTTGTATAAGTACTTTAAATTGTATAATTTTAACTTTGCTTAACTGCTTTAACTAGATTGTCTTGATAGTCCAATCTTGAGTGAGTTAATGCCATGTGTGTGTGAGGTTTGGTGTGATTCTGTGCATTGCATTTGATGTCTAGAACTTGCCCCGTGTGTTTGCAAAGCGAAATGGTAGTTTTATTCAGTCTTGAAAGTGATTTCGGCGTTTCTTTGTTGAGCCAGATATATGCTTTTACCCACCTAATTGTTATGTATTGTAGTTAACCTCTTTGAGCCCGTAATCATGTTTCTTTGGCAACCACATTACAAGCCCTACCCATTTGTTTGAATTGATCATCTATTTGAACTTTGTAACTCCCGTGAGCACTTGAATTTGGTTTGAACTTTGTAAAAGTTGAAGTATGGGGTGGTTGGTTTGGCTTTTGAGTGGAACTAATGAAATAGGGAGAAAGGTGCACTGTTTTGAAAAAGCAGGAGCCACTTGAATTGAAAAAGAAAGAAAAAAATAATTGTATTATTGTGAAAAATATTCATTGATAAGTATGTAATTGTGCTTAAAGAAGTGGCAGTTAATGTATATTGATGTGAAAGTGGAGTCATGGTTTGACATAAGTGTGGGGTTTTGAATGTTAAAGTGTATGTGTTAAAGTACTTAGGGAGGTGTAGTCACTCTTATATCTAAATGTATCCTACCCGTACTGCAGCCTATATTACAACCAATTAAAGTCCTACTTGATCCTTGACTGAATGAGCTCGATTAGTTGAATCGTACACTACGCGCAAGCCTATGGTTCATCTTTTGTGGCATATGGATATTATTTATGAGAGTGAATGAATTCTTTCTATATTGAGTTCCTGATTGTTGTTAAGTTTGATGGTGTGTGGAACTACTCTCTATTGTTGTGAGGGCACTTGATTGATGAAGGAAAAGTAATGTCATTAACCTCTGTGTTAGAGTAAGTGAGCGGGTTATAAATAATGCGTGGTGCTTTTGAGTCAATTCCTGAGGATGGGAAGTTACACTATTGTGCTTGGTCTATTTTTAAATATTCTTGGTATGATGAGTTATGAGAGTTGTTTAAAAAGGTCGTGTCTTTATAAAGTGTAGTTTGATTGCTCGAGGACGAGCATTGGTTTAAGTGTGGGGTGTTGATGGTAGGCTATAATCTCGTGTTTTAGTCGCTTATTGCACTCTAATTTACTGCACGTTAATTGATTTTGAGCTTTAATCGCTAGTGTTTTACACTAATTATGTGTTTTATGCCTTGTAGGAGGATTCCAAGCTATGTAGATATTACAGAATGAAATCGAGTGATTTGGAGCTTTGAAGTCTGAGTAAAAGCCCAAGGGATAAAGTCGGGATCGTATTCGTGAGTCGAAAATCATGTTTAGATATCAAAAAGTCAAGAAAAAGCCGTACTCTGAGAAAACAACACTAATGCGGCGCGTGGGGTGCCGGGCCTGTACATTTTTTGGCTGTCTGATAGATTTCAACTCTCTGGACTTTTCCATTAATGCCCTGTGTGGTGCGTCGCCCCATGCGACACGCCTGTGTATTTTTTACAGAGTCACAGTCCTATTTCGTGTAGGAAAAGGTGTTTTAGTCTGGGCCTGACCCTACTTGGTATCAATACATGTAAAAATATTATTTTTGGGACCTTTGACACATCTAAGACCTAAGGAGGCTGAGGAGGAGGTGGAGAAGCTGAAGCACAAGGAATTCACATTCAATCCTCACTCAACACAAGAGTTTGGATCGTTTTATGTTTTTCTTTATATTTGTGATGAAATACTCTATATCTATGGAGTAGTTCTCTTTAGGGATTGATGGATTTGGTGTATTGATATTTGTTTATGGATATTAACTCTAGTTTTTATGTATTGAATCGTTTTGGATGTCTTAATTGTTGCATCTATATTCACATGTTCATGTAATCAAGAGAGGCATAACTTGTGATGTGTTTGCATTATCTTGTTGGTTGAATTCATTAATTCTTCGTAGTAATCGAAAGAGGCTAGTTGAATTGTTGTTTAAACCTATTTAGGAGGATAATCGAAAGGAGTTCTCCTAAAGAACAATCCACTACGAATTTGTGCATATCTTCACCGAGCTTAACTTAGTTCATATTGTGAGGTTGAGACTTAATCGAGAGAGGATTTTCTACTAAACGTTTGAACTAATAATTGAGTGAAATCAAGAGACTCACTTGAACATTAGAAGTAAATTAACTAGAGTTGAATCCCGGGCAATTATCTTGCACCTATCCAATCAACCCCTATATTCTCCCACTGATATCTTCTTTACTTACTTTTGTTGCGATTGTCATTAGTCAATTAGATCTATATTCTTAGTTAATTTTAGTTTTTAATTATATAAATCTCAACTATTGATCATCTTGGATAGCAATCTAGCTACAAACTATGATAATACTGTTTAAATCCAATCCTTGTGGATACAATATTATACTATATTATCTTTGACTAGCGACCATATTTAGATGTGTGTTTTAAGCTCGTCAATAGGGTCTACATGCTTTTTTTTCTATTTTGTTTAAGACATGCTTTATTTTTACACACTAGTAGAAGTCATGCCTATAGGACTCACACACCTCACCTAATTTGTCTAAATACATATACACTGTTCAGAGCATATTGGTTTGAGTAATTGATGTACCCGCTTCCTTGCCTACTGAACGCTTTAGACAGCATGTTTATTGAAATCAAACGCCTTGCTTAACCATTAGACATCATGCCTATAGGATACAATAATGCACGCTTTCGCTAATGCTCATCTAGATACCATGACTGCAGGGTTTTAAATAATTAATCATCTGCTTTATGTTACTTTTACACTGCCTCACTTAGATGACATGCCTATTGGGATAAAGTATTATAAAACCAAGTCTAATTGTCGATTGTTAGAAATCCTTCCTATAGGACACTCTCACTCGCCTAGAAGAACTGTTTATGAAATTAACACTATTTATGCTGGACTTTCAAGTTGTTTCACTGCCTCACTGTGCAACATTTAGAGATCATGCCTATAGGGTCTGTAATATTTATAAGCTACGAATTCATTGATCTAAAGCCCAGTCTTGACTGTACAAATGCTGGAAATCAGAATCACCTAGAAACTATACCTATAAGACTTAATGGCTATAATGTTTCTTAACTCTGAAACTGTCCATTGCCTAAATCTGCCCTAGTGCATTTATTGCTTATGTGTGGAGGCGAACTTGAGCCATTTGTTGTCTTTATGTGAGGTCCTATATATTTTGAATGCGCACTAGTTTTATCATTTTGAGCATCCTAAGTAAAGTATAGAACCATCCAAATAGCAGGTCCAAAGCCTCCTGGACCATAGGCTTGGGAGTGCACGCCTAGGATGCGATTTAGAATTGAATTAGAACGCTTTAGGTAAACAACTTTAACATAGTAATTGGGTAGCAGGAGATGATAGTCTATGCCCGCTGAATAATATGAGCAACCCCTACCCTAAGGGAGTTTTGAAGTATTATTTATGTTGCACAGAGTGATCCTTTAGGCTAAAAAACTTAGGCCCTCCCCACCTTCTATGATTATTTGTTCACACTTAGTCGTGGAATTTAGAACAATTGAGTTGTACCGTGTAACCTCTAAAGACTTGTACTGATCATCCTTATAACTTAACTGTTGTCCGATTCTCTTTACACTTGTTCATAACAAAACTTTTAAGTTCTTCGTCCCCTGTCGCTTATATGATCACATAGGAAAGTTATTATCTAATAATCCACATAGCATGAACTTCGGCCGAGACCCACAGTTGTGGACCTCAAAGAGTTTCTGACACCTTCTCTTTGAAGTAATTTGAGCCCTTACTCGATCTTTGGTGACCTGGACTAGTTCTAACAGAGTTATTTGCAAATAGGTGCCCTGTCGCACTTCAAAATTGTTAGGTGGTGACTCTTCTCTTTTAATACCCATTTAAAAGAGTTGTCACACGTCGAAACCCGCTTTTGTGAGAAAACAGGGCGCGACATACACATGGTGCGTGTGCTTTTGTGCCTCTAGGTGACGCAGCCCGAAGGACAAATCTGTGTGGGCCTAGGCCTAAAGCGGACAATACGTGCCATGAGGCTTGGTCATGACAAACATGGTATTAGAGCCTGACTCTCCCCCAGCAGGATGGTGGGGCAAACCTTAGCAAGGACGGTGAGTCCCAAAGAGGGGTATTGAATGGATGCCCATGACGGAGGGCAGGTTGATGACGGCGGATCAAGCAGGATTGGCAATCTGGGCTGATGAAGGCGAGTCAAGCAGGATTAACAGTCTTTTAGGCTGAAATTTTTTGAAGAAGGGATTCACATGTTACTTTAGGCGAATCCCACATCGGAATGAGAGAGGAAAGTGGAAAGTTTTATAAGGAATGGCATAAGTTCGCATGGTACGCGCACTACTAGAAAACGACTGGATTCCAACCGGGTTTTTCCTACTGAAAATAGTCGTCGGAAGTTTCCGTCAGAAATTTGGAAAAAGAATTTTTTTAATTTTAATTTTAAGTTATATACCACTTCGGTCGGAATTGTTTTGCGCAAAATACCGCGAAACAACTTTTCGACTGAATTGGTTGGACTAAAAGTCAAATCTCACAGTTGACTGTGTACCGATTGAATCAGTCGCAATCAAAAGAAAAAGGTTTTAAATTAAATATAGCGACTGATTCGGTAGCAAAACGTGGCCAATAGATCTAAATCTAAATTTTTGACCGAATTGGTTACAAATTCATTTATTATTTTCCCTCCCATTTTTTATCTCCCAAACCTTCTCTCCCTTCTTTACCATATTCTTCTTCCTTTCCTCCAGCAATTCCAACCGGTAAATTGTCACTCTCCATCACTCTTCTTCCATCCCCCTCTCCTTTCTTTCCCCATTTTTTTTTATCTCTCTCTCCCTCCATCCCTCTCATTCCAAGGTTTCTTCTTATATTAGGCAGCTTTTGGGCATTGACAACTGCATATTCCAGCGGCGGCGGCAGCGAGGGCAACGGCGGCAACAACATTGAGCTAGGTTAGTATATTTTTTTTAGTACCTAATTCGCTCTCCTAATTGGGTTCTTTAATTTGCGCATCCCTAAAATTGAATTCAACATTATGTCTTAGATGTATATTTTTTCTATTAGATTTATTCTAATTTCATTCTCCGTGCATCCCTAAAATTTAATCTTAACCTTATTAGTAATATTGTACATTAGTTATAAATTGGAGAGTAATATGAAAGTTTATTTGATGATGATGTATCTTATTAACAGTGTGCATTAATTAGTAAATCTAAGATTTACATTTATTATATACCATGCTTTAAAATAGTTGAAAGCTCTACATGAGACTTGTGTAGTTTACACGAAATTTAGTAGTTATCAAAAAATTTACCCCTAAGATTTGAACTTATTCATCAAATTAATAAGCTTAGATAGTCAAGTGATATATTTTTTAAAGTGTTTGGCATATATATAACTTATATTATTGAAATCATCCAAGTATTACACTTAAAAATATAATAAGTGATTGGATAAGCAACTTTGATAAGAATATGACTTATTAATTAGTTTATTTGATTAATTAGTATTGATAGGTTAATTTTTGGGAGAAGAAAGCTTGTCCTTTGTCGGAAAAAATAATAGAAGATGTTTTTAATCATTTCATGCCTTATATAGTTTGAATAATTTGAGAGATATTTTGGAGAGAAATCAAAGTATGACTATATTATTAATTAGCAAGATTAGGTCCGAAATGGGTCAAATGTCAATCATCTTGTTTAATCCATTTTTTATTTTCACTAGTTCTTTTATTTGGCAAATATACTATATAATTAAAGCCATATGTGGACTTTATGAACATATAAGAAGTTATTTAATGAATTTATATTTTGAGAGACTTATATATCTTAGAACAGGGATAAATGCAAGATTTCGAGTATTAATGTTTAAAAGAATATAATATATTAATTAAAGTATGTCGGAAAATAATAACTAAATTTAAAAACTGAACCTTAGAATTGGCATAACCCATTCATTACTTTAAATAAACTAAAAATTGTAAATATCTTATAGATTTCAAATTTTTTTGTTTGTGTAGATGGCATTTGCGCATCGTAGATGGATGTATAATAGGAATCATGCTAATCGTGTGGGGTTAAGGGATGAATTTAATAAAGGGGTTGCTGGATTTATTGCTAAGGCAAGGATACTTGATGATTTTCGTATTGAAGGAACGATTAGGTGCCCTTGTGTGAAATGCAAGTGTATTAAGTTATTGGGAGAAGATGTTGTTATATGTCATCTTTTTAAAAAGGGATTTATGAAAATTATTATGTGTAGACTGCTCGTGGGGAAAATCTTAATAGCTTAAATGATGTTGATTTTCACAATTCTTTGGTGGTGAGGAGGGTAGTCCCATAGTGGAGAATAATGTTGTAAATTCTAGATTCAATGACATGATGAGGGATGCCTTTGAGATATTTCCGGAGGCTCAATCTGAACCAAATGATGAGGCTAAGAGATTCTTCAAAAAGTTAGAGGAAGCTAGTTGTCCGTTGTATGAAGGCTCTGGCATTCCAAGTTGTCTGTTGTTGTTCGATTACTTCAAATTAAACGGATAGTTCTATTTCTCAATCGGGCATGAATTCTGTCATTGGGCTTATGGATGAACTTAATCCGAGTAATATTGACCTATCCAAAGATTTCTACACGGCAAAAAAATTAGTTTCGAAGTTGGGTCTTTCATCAGAGTGGATTCATTGCTATGAGAATGGTTGCAAGTTATTCTATAAGGATAATGCATTTCTAAAGAAATGCAAATTTTATAATAGCCTTGTTACAAGGATGCCGTAAATGATAAAAAGAAGAAGATCCGGGTGAAAGCGATGCACTACTTACCCCTTATACCAAGGTTAAAGAGGTTGTATGCATCAATGAGCTCTGCTCCTCATATGAGATGGCATTATGAGCATAGAAGGGCAAATGGTGTTCTATGTCATCCTTCAGATGGAGAAGCATGGAGGCATTTCGATAGGGTATTCTCGGACTTTGCTAGTGAACCAAGAAAATCACTCCATTTGCAGTCCCTGCTGCACCATGTTCATGTTGGCCGGTGTTTGTTACGCCTTATAATCTTCCACCTGAGTTATGTATGACAAGTCCATATTTATTTCTAACTTTTATTGTTTTAGATCCACGCAATCCAAAAAAGTTAATTGATGTTTACATTCAGTCTTTGATTGATGAGTTGAAGTTATTATGGCATCAAGGCGTGGAAACATATGATGTATCAACTAAGCAAAACTTCAGATTGTGTGCTGCTTTAATGTGGACTATAAATGATTTTTCTGTTTATGGAATGATGTCCGGGTGGTCGACTGCCGGAAAGTTAGCTTGCCCCACTTGTATGGAAGATACAAATGCATTCACTTTGAAACATGGAGGTAAGAACACATAGTTTGACTGCCATCACTGTTTCTTGCCAATAGGTCATGAGTTCAGGAGAAATACTAGTGCATTTATGAAGAACAAAATTGATTATGAGGAGCCACCATCTGTCTTGTCTCCAGAAGAGATTTGGAACAGAGTTAGGGATCTACCTAAGGTAACAAAGTATCTCTTAGCTAATAAGATACCTGGTTATGGTATTACACACAAGTGGACTAAACAGAGCATATTTTGGGAGTTACCTTATTGGAAGCACAATCTTCTTCGACATAATCTTGATGTCATGCATATCGAGAAAAACTTTTTTGACAACTTGTTTAATACTGTGATGGATGTCAAGAACAAGGCAAAGGATAGCTTGAAGGCCATGATGGACTTAAAGGAATATTGTAGGCGAAGTGAGTTATACCTGACATATTTGAACAACAAGATTCAGAAACTCAAGGCCAGTTTTACCATCACCTTGGAGGAGAGAAGAGAGATTTGTGATTGGGTTAATAATTTGAGTATACCTGACGGGTATGCGTCAAACCTGTCTAGGTATGTTGACATGAAAGAATGATAGTTGACTTCTATGAAAAGCCACCATTGTCACATTTTCATAGAATCTTTGATGCCTGTTGTATTAGAATATGAAAGCCCATCACAGAGGTAAGCTTATTTTTCAAGGAGTTGTGTTCTAGCACCTTGAGGGTAGAGAACCTAACTTACATAGAGAGTAACATTTGTGTAACTTTAAACAAGTTGGCAAAAATTTTCCCTCTTGGTTTTTTTGACGTGATGGAACATCTTCCAATTCACCTTGCATAAGAGGCATGGCTTGGAGGGCCAATTTAATGCAGATGGATGTATCCATTTGAGAGGTAACTAATGAATTTTAATCATTAATCATTATGTGTTTCATTTTAACATTATTCCATCTAAAAATAATGCTAATATGCAAGATTGTTGGCAAATGTAAACGGACTGTCAAAAATAGATCTAAGATTGAAGGATCGATTAATGAGGCATATGTGCCTAGAGAAATTTCTTATTTTTGTTCATATTATTTTGAAAATGATGTCCCATGTTTGGGAAATAGACCTTATCGGCATGACAATGGAGGCACCCATAATTCGTATCCACCACTTTTCATATTCAATCAACCAGGTAAATGCGGTCCAAAATATAGTTCAAAACGTCCTTTGAGTGAGATGGAACTAAAGTCAGCTACAACACATGTGCTTTTGAATTGCCCAGAGGTCTAACCTTACGATAAGTAAGTATACATTTGTGTTAAAAGATTCATCATCGTTTTAACTAATGACATTTTTTATTTTGTCGGACAGTTGGTTTGTGGGTACATTTGGGCAAGAGTTTGTTTATCTAAAGTTTTCAGAATTGTTTAGAATTATATGATGAAGAAAATAAAATGAAACTAGTGAGGAGGATTAAGCTATTGTATGTGTTTTATATCTTGTTCGGTATTTATATGTTATAGTGTGCTTCATTGTAATATGTAATAAAATTACTTTATATTATTTTTGACATCTTTATTTTTTTATGTTTATATTGTTATATTTATTATATATGCTTTATGTTTATATTTGTTATGCTAAATTATTTTACATGTAAATATTTTATATTCATTAGACAAATAGTTTCTCGCGGTAAAGAAATAAAAAAATCTAAGAAGATAAAATACGCTTTACCGACTAAAAGTCATCTTCCTCCACCTATATCAAATATAAACCCTCCTCCTATGCCTCCTCATCCTTCCATGCCAGCTTCACAGTCATATGACTTTTTCAAAGTCCTCCCCAGCCTAGCTCGATTCAGTACTACTCCATGCCTTCTCATGGTGGCTCAGCTTCGGCCACCATTAATTTTATACCCATGTCTCATTTTCCAGCTTCTTCCCTGCATGATAGTTTGGTGGCTCACCACCAATTGCATCCCCGAGCCATCATAGTAACCAGCATGGTGGTTCATCTTTTGTGCCTCATGCATCGCCCACTCAATTATCATCTCCATCATCATCCACTTCAAGTATATCTAACTTGGATATTCGAGGCTCTCATGCAGCTGCATCCCCATCTACCAGTACTTCTACAGTTGCTGGTACCGTGAGACAGTGTGCTGGAGGGACTATATAGTACGATTCTCTTTATCGGCTGAATATCGTTCCCCATGGTGACGGGTGAGTTTTCTTTCAATTTCCTTTTAAATTCTTTCAATAAATATTTGCATATAATAAATTTAATAAATTTTTATTTTATATGTTAAATTTAATGCAGGTTTTTTTCATCCATCAGGCCACGCATATGGTGATGGAATCTATGAAACCAGTTTTTCATGAGCCGTAGAATTTTCGGAGATAGATACCGTACCAGATCAGAATGAATATGTGGCATCAATTTAACATAAGAATAAATTAATTTTTATTAATACTTATCCTCATTCGTCTAATATTATTTATTCATTTTTACAGGTTAGGTGCGTATGACAGCCTACACTTGAAAATCTGATGAATGAGAACTCGAGAAGAGAGCACAGAAGCGGATAACAGATTCACATCATGTTGCTAGGAGATGTTGTATCAGACCTGATTAGATACGTGTAGATGCTTGGAATTAGCTCTTGGAGAAGTGGAATATCCCTGAGTGGAAGAAGAAGAGTGAGCAGACAAAGTTAAATAGAGCTTCTACTAAGGTTGGAGCGTTGCATACTAGAGGTTATATTAGTTTTGCAGCCCATCGATTGAGATTGATAATTTCATTATAAAATATTCTTAGTTTTACAAGTATGAAATTGAACATACACACACACACACACTATATATATATATATAATTTCTTTTTAATTTTCAAGTAAAGAAACTTGGGGAGATGTGACTTATGCCGAGGTCTTTACAGTGTCACGATCCAATTTCTCCTATAGGCCATTGATGGCGCCTAATATTGCTGCTAGGCAAGCCAACGGTAAACTAGCCATGTATTTATTCTTTTAATAATTTCAAAGTAGTTGATTTTTTTTATTTATTAAGTAAATGAGAAGTGAAAAAAATTGATAAAGTAATGCATAAACAAATAAAAGGATAAGTATGGTGAAATAAATACTCAAAAGCCATCAAGTGTCTACTAGCATGTTTTCAAGATCCGGTGTCACAAGTGTATGAGCAACTAGTAGAATATACTAAACACCTAAACTACTGTTTGAAATGAGATAGACAGAAAGTAAATACAAAAGAGAAAGATGGCAGGGGCTGTAAAACAGACTCAGAGAGCAGCTCACCACTATGCCTCAGGATAACCGGGGTACACCCCTGAATGAACACCAGATGCACCTGTCTCAGATCCTGCACGATTAGTACAGAAGTGTAGCGTGAGTACATAAACAACATGTACCTAGTAAGTATCCAGTCTAACCTCGAAGAAGTAGTAACGGGGGGTCGACATCGACACTTACTATGGGCCAACAATAAAAATATAAAAATTCTAAATAGGCATGGAATATGTGAATAATAATAATAATATAATAGCAAGCAGTGAATAGATGATTCTTTAATTAATAGTAACTTTCAAAAATCTCCAACTAACACATACTAACTCCAAATCAATTTCAGGCCAATAAATAAATTATTACCTCTCAAGTCATGAAAATAATATCAAGTGTATTTGGGCTCCAAGCATTAACACGCGCAATTTATGCTGAGGTCGTACTGCCCGATCCAGAATAATGTGTACATTGCCGATGATCTAGCAGCACAAATCATGGATGCATCTATTATATTGCCGAGGCGTTCGGCCGCTCTACAAGAAGAGAGAATACTCTATGAACATCCGATTTAAAAGTTATCACAAGACTAATACACAAGGAAGCACAAGTTCTATTAACGGAATAACCCGCCAAAACTCAATTAAGTGAAATTCGGCCTTTACGAATCCTTTATCAAGTTTCAATATAAGTTAGGCACGTATATTAACAAGTAGAGTGCAAACAATACAAGTATTTCATGATTTGGATCCTAAAACTACCCGGACTTAAGCATGATTAGTAGCTATGCACGGACTCACGTCACCTCGTGCGTACGTAGCCCCAACAATTAGAAGCAAATAGTAATTTAAAATATCTGGGAAAATTTTCTCTTACAAGGTTAGGCAAGAGACTTACTTCGTCTCAAAGCTCACTTTCCGGCCTACAAATTTGATCTAAAGCCTCAACTTGGTGCCGCACAATCCGAAGCTAGCCAAAATGTTATATAAATTAATGAATATACGCTCACAAGTTCATGATATAGATATTAGAGCAATTACCCAATCCAAATTGAAAGATTTCTAAAATTCACCCCCGGACACACGTGCCCGGATTACAGAAATTTTCGAAGATAAACACCCATAGTTTTACGAACTCAAATATATAATTTTTACTTAATTCCATAATCAATTTCGTGGTCAAATCTCATTTTTACCAAAATCTTAGATTTTTCATAAATCCCTTTAATTTGACAAATTTTCCATGTTAAATCTACCTATGATTCGTGTATTTAGCTAAAGAATTAATAGGGATCACTTACCTCTTGATGTTGATGAAATATCCACAAAATGCTCTCAAAATCACCTAAGACCAAGTGGGAAATAAGAAAATGAAGCTAAGTCCCGTAATATAAAGCCCTTGCACCAATCACAGATGTCGCATTTGCGACATCTTGTTCGCAAATACGAGGGTCGCAATTGTGCCAAAACCATCGCAAGTGCGAAGGCTGGCAATCTCTGACATGGTCGCAAATGCGACCAAAAACTTCGTATTTGCAAAGAAGTGCTGATCGCAAAAGCGAAGGAAGAGCTTGCAAATGCGAGTCCTGCCTCGCCCAGTCTTCTTCGCAATAGCGAAGCCCACCTCGCAGATGCGAACAAAACCTCGCATTGCGATATCTGAAGCACCAACAAAAAAAACCCATAAAAACTGAAGTCCTTCCACCCCTTCGAACGCGTCCGAAACTCACCTGAACCCTCGGGGCTCCAACCAAACATCCACACAAGTCTAAAAAAATCGTACAAACTCGCTCCCGTGATCTAAACATCGAAATAACATCTAGAGTCACGAATCGGACGCTAGAATCCATGAATTAAACCATGAAACTAAAGAACTTCTAGAAACGCTTCCGCGCGTCCAATTCCTATCAAATCTACTCGGAATGATGCCAAATTTTGCATACAAGTCACAAATCACCAAACAGAACTATTCACATGCTCGGAATCCCAAATGGACCTCGATAACACCAAAACTTATGGCAAACCAAACTTAAAGAACTTGAAAAGCCTTCAATGTGCCAACATTCAATATTAAGTGTCGAAACGCTCCAGATCATCCGAAACCCGATCCGAAAATACGCCCAAGTCCAAAATCATCATACGAACCTATTGGGACCATCAAATCCCAATTCCGAGGTCGTTTACTCAAAATGTTGACCCAAGTCAAACTTAATCAATTTAAGCTAATATTAAGGAACTAAGTGTTCCGATTTCAACCCGAACCCTTCCAACTAACCATCCCCGCAAGTCATAAAATAGTAAAAGTACATACGGGGAGTCTTAATTGGCAACGAGGATCTTGAAAGCAAAACGACCAATCGGGTCGTTACATGCGGAGACCCACAAGAAGAAGAAGGATGGCACAAGAGAAGGATGGGTCGAACCGCGTGCTTCAGAGACATTTTGATGCAGGCCATTATATTGCATCACATTTCTATGATCTCAACTCCAACACTATATTATTTTTTTCTCTTGGTTTATTTTATTTATATAATGTGAATTATTTTTATTTCAGGACAAGTATCATATTGATCTTGATGCATGGCGACAAACTCAGCTTGAAGGAACTCAGCCAGCCCCGGAGGATATGACTGCAATTTGGATACACGCTGCTGGTGGCGTGAATAAAGGGATATATATTATGTAATTATCTATTTGGTATTAGTCTGAAAGTTGCGTGTTTGTTTTCTTACTCCTTTTACTTTTTTTTTTATTTCTCGTGAAAATAAATAAAGGTTGAGTCTTCGGGATTGGAGTACAACCATTCTCCAGTCGTCCACCAGCAACATTACTCACTGGTGCATAAGTTTTTCAAGAAGACGTGGAAACTATGTGTCAAAAAGTGGATCAAATGTCGCAAGAATTTCAAGCAACTCAAGCTTTGATCCAAAAATTGTTAAAAGAAAAGCAAGAAAGGCAGGCAAGCTGCAATAGAGTTTGAGTCTGAGTCTGAGAAAGAGACTGAGTCTGACTAGGATTAGCTATTTGAATATTTTAGAGTTGAAGTTAGAGACATGTTTAATTTATATTGTTTGATTAGTTGGTTGGATTGTTATAAATGTTACTGTTCGTTTTGTAGTAAATATTGGATTTGGATTGTTATACTAGGTGTTTGGTTGGATGTTTTATTTGGCAGGTGTGTAATTAAAAATACAGTAGAATTCTGCTAAATTTTTCCATATTTGCGACTATTTCACCAGAAATTACCCAGATTTGCGACTGATTCGGTCGCAAATTGAGAATTTCTAAATTTTTTTGATTAATTAATACTCAATATGTACGATTGTTTCGGTCGAAATATTTAATTAAAAATAATGTTATTATTTAATTTTCCAATAAAATCGGTCAGAACATTTAATTTGTATTTTTTTATTTTGATTAGCGACCGAATCAGTCGCAAATTCATCGGCCGATTGAGTCGCAAATGGCTTAAATTTAGATGTGTCTTCATTTTTAAGTTTGCGACCGAATCCGTCGGAAATTTTCGACTGATTCAGTCGCAAATATTTTGTGACCACGTATTTTCCGACCGACCTTTATCGTTCAAAATCCGTCGGAAAAATACGATTTCCGACCGATTTCCAACTGATTTGAGGGTCAAAAATTAGCTTTTTTTTAGTAGTGGCGCACTTTTGGGGCTCGAAGTGGCATAACCCGAACGATAAATCCGTGTGAGCTTAGACCCAAAACGGACAGTATATGCCATGGGCTTGGGTCATGACAATTATCTGTATGCCCCATACTCCAAAATGATTGAATGATACACCTAGTTGAATGGTGAGTTATTTATCTGAAAAAATATGGATCAATTTTCACTTAGTACTTTTTTTTTGTTGCTTTTAGTGGTGCACCTATATTCTAGAAATTCCAGGCTTGTACGTAATGATCCATATTCCTTCCTTCTGATACATAGCTTTTTTCTTAAAATGAAAAAATGAAATAAAAGAGGGGTAGGAATAGCAAAGTAAAAGAGGGTGAATCGACTTTGAAAGGCTGACAGATAAATCGATTTCTTCAGGCTTCCACGATAAAATATGAGAAGAAAGAACAATAAGGAAAAGTCATAATAACGAATCCAAATGATTAGAGAATATGCGTAGAAGATCATTTTATTTCAAATTTGTGTAGTATATTGTTAGGTTTCAGCATCTCTTTACATGCCGTTTTATTCTTCTATTAGCCATCGCTATATTGTCTATATCTTTATTCCCACGACAATACTGACCTTGTTAGTTTAAATTTTAATATCCTACAAGAAACCAGGTTGATTTGTAATAACAAAAATGGAAGTCAACTCTCTTAAAGGCTAAGCATAAAACCAATTTGATCTTTTCTTTTCCTAATTCTCCATATATATAATGTAAGAGGATAATCATAATATCAAAAAATTTATCTATGGGAAAATTAATAGGCCTTTTCTTTTTTTATCATTCCTACATAGATTTTAATAGGTGCAATAAGAAAAATAATTTGTAAGGTAATCCCAGACATGAAAATTAAAATAAAGTTTTCTCCTGAATATTACCCTGAATATCGAAGTTGCTAGTAAGAATTTTCGAAAATGAGATTTATCATGATTTATCTCTTTTTATTTATCAAAGAATGATTATGATATATTTTGAAGCTTGGCCGTGGCGTGAATATTATGGTTGTGATGATAGAGCATAGCAAAGTAACATCACGATAGTCTTTTGGAATTTGAATACAAGTACCACATACCACATTTTATTATTGGTATAAAAAGTTGTCTATGTAGCTTAATCTCCAATCAATTATCCGAAAAAAATTTGAAAACAAAATTCAAAATAAAAGATTTTTTCGTAAGAGAAATACTTCCTTTGTCTCATTTTATGTGACACTATTTGATTATGACATTAGCCAAATATTGTATAATACCAAAATTATCTTTTAAATGAGTGGTGGGAGAATTTCACATATCATTTCATTTTCTTTCTTCGTATAGTTATGTAAGAACACATTTATATCAAGTGAGTTTCAATAAGTCATGTTATTAAGAATAAAATAAAAATGATAAAACTAAACAATTTTCTTTTCAAAAAAAGATAAGATATAATTTTATTTGAACGAACTGAAAATAATATCTCGCATAATATGGGACAGAAAGAGTATTCTTGATCATACGAAACACATGAAAAGGAAAGCAAAAAGAAAAAGTGAAGGTAAAAAGCAAGTAAAGGAGATCCAACAATGGGCGGCCAGAATTCAGAAAGTTTCGAAGGTGCAGGGATGGGGTGTGCATACCGAATTATCGATATTGTATCGAAACTAAAAAATTTGGTATTTGGTATTCGATTTGGTATTTGGTTTAAATTTTTAAAAAAATTAGTATTAGATCTCATATATGGTATTTCAAAATAAAATACCGAAATATCGATACTGTACCGAAATATATATTATATTACACAATACACATATTATTAATAATAGTATAAATATAAAGAATCTAAAATTTTACTTTTCATTATTCTCCAAGTTCATCAATTAACTCTAAGCAAGTAACATGATATTTTTATTGATCAAATTTATTCCTTTATGTACAGTTTTCTCTCTCTAAGTTGATAATTGTTGGTCTTGGACAAATTTTTTGTCAACAAACATTTTTAGTTTTGTACTTTTGAGTACTTTAATTAAGAATATTACAGTCTATGACTTTATGCACTAGTTAATATTCAAGTCGAATAAATCGAAGTTACCGAATCGAATAAACCGAAACCGAAAGAAGAAAAACCGAACCATATCGAATTTAATTAGGTACGGTATTGATATAGTATTTTAAGAAATCAAATATCAAAAATACCAAACTAAAATATCTAAATACCGTACCGTACCGACTGACGAACAACCCTAGAATGAGGTTGCTGAGGGCAGATTCTTGACGTAACAAATTAATGTGTGGTTAGCCGGTTATGTAAAGTACTTTATACTTTCCCAATCTCAATTTCGGCGGTATATTTTTCTGTTTAGTTTGTCTAAAGAAAATTATATTCATTAATAATTTAATTTTTCATTTCATTTATACTTAATAAAATAATTTATCATCACACAAATTTTGTGACTTGTCTTATACCATAAATTTGAAAAGTATGAATTTTTCCCTAGGTGGTTTTGTGAAAAAACGGCTCTGTTACGCCGTAGTTTGGTTTGCTGGCGGGGGCAAGCAAAGTATAGTAATCATTTTTTCATTGCCATATATTCTATTCTAACTCTTAAATATCACTTTGTAATGAAATAAAAATAATTTAGTAAAACATGAATAAAAAATGAAGATAGAAAAAAGAAAGAGATTTTATTCTTCAATTAATGTGTTTTTTCCTATCTATTACAAGACTTTTATATAGGCATGAAAAGTGAAGAATCACTATTGTAAATATATCATTGAACATGTCATTAAGCATTTGAGAGAAAGATCATGAAGTTACAATCATAACTTCATAAGTATTAGAGTAGTGTGAGTTATGGAGATAATGAAGAAGAGTAGACATCCACCATAAATTAATTTTTCTTATAACACTCCCCCTTGGATGTCCATAGATAATGTGTCTCGTTAAAACCTTATCAAGAAAAAACCTTATGGGAAAAAAAAATTCTAGTGAAGGAAAAGGAATATACATATTTAAAATACGCATTTTAGTTGCCTCGTTAAAAACATTGCAAGGAAAACCTAGCGGGACAAAACCTTGTAAGGGAAAAAGAATACAACGGATATTAACTCCCCCTGATGAAAGCATCAATTCGCATCCTTGAGCATTCACATCCCAATCTTGTACACTAGTTTCTTGAAGGTTGACATCAGTAGAGATTTAGTGAATAAATCAGCCATATTATCACTTGAACGAATCTGTTGCACATTGATATCACAATCTTTTTAAGATCATGTGTGAAAAATAATTTTGGTGAAATGTGCTTTTTCCTATCTCCTTTTATGAATTCTCCCTTCAATTGAGCTATGCATGTTGCATTGTCTTTATACAAAATTATGGGTAGTTTGTCACACTTCAAACCACATTTGTCTCGAATAAGATGCATTATAGATCTCAACCATACACATTCTCGACTTGCTTCATGAATAGCAATTATCTCAGTATGATTAGATGAAGTAGCCCCAATTAATTGCTCAGTCAGTCGCCAAGATATGGCAGTGCCTCCACATGAAAACGCATAGCCTGTTTGAGATCGGGCCTTGTGTAGTTCAGATAAATACTCAACATCGGCATAACCAACAAGATCGGGATTGCAATCATTGCCATAAATAAACCCATATCAGTAGTCCCTTTTAGATACCTCAATATGTGTTTGATTCCGTTCCAATGTCTACTTGTAGGAGTAGAGCTATATCTTGCTAAGACATTAACTGAAAAAGTTATGTCAGGACTTGTAGTGTTAGCAAGATACATTAGTGCACCAATTGCACTAAGATATGGTACATCAGGACCAAGAAGGTTTACATTATTTTTATGAGGTCGAAATAGATCGTTATTTATATCAAGTGATCTCACAACCATCGGGGTACTCAATGGATGTGCTTTATCCATATAGAATCGCTTTAAAATCTTTTCAGTGTATGCTGATTGATGGACAAAAATTCCATCATTCATATACTCAATTTGTAGACCAAGATAAAATTTTATCTTTCCAAGATCTTTCATTTCAAATTCTTTCTTTAAATAATCTACTGCTTTAGGAAGCTCCCCAGGAGTTCCAATGATATTTAAATTATCAACATACACAGTGATTCTAACAAATTCAGATCCAGATTTTTTTATAATACACAAGGACAATTTGAATCATTCTTGTATCCTTCTTTCAACAGTTACTCACTGAGGCGATTATACCACATGCGCCCTGATTGTTTCAGTTCGTATAAGGATTTTTGAAGCTTTATTTAATAAATTTCTTGGAAACCTTAATATGCTTCAGAACAATTTAAATCCTTCAATGATTTTCATTATACGCATATTAAGTTTTTCATGTATTGCCAAATTAAAACCTGAAATGACTACATCTACCACAAGAAAACTTGTCTCTATATAATCAATGCCAGGATATTTAAAATCTTCTTGTGACACAAGTCATGTTTATATCTATCGACTTGAATTTTTTTCGCACAAGAACATATTTATACCTTCAGTATCTTTATACTTTTAGGTATTGGGATTATCCGTCCAACTTCACATTTTTCAAGTGAAGTCAATTTTCATTGCATATTTTTCATTTGCCCAAAATCATTTAAAGTTTTATGACAGATTTGAGCTCAAGATCCTCGTCTATAATATTGCGCGCTATATTATATTAACAATATCGTCGACGATCATTTTATGTTGGTTCCATTATTATCCAATAAAGACATAACTTTTGAGATCTCTTTATCTCATTATTTTCAGGTACCTGAGCCTCACCCATGAGGTCTTATGACGTGTTATGTCGTGGTGCTCTTCTAGAGCACTAGCCTCCTTATTATGACCATTTTGAATATTTGCTCCTCTCCTTCTTCAAGGAGCTTTAACTTTGGAACCGATTAGTCTATTATGCTTTTATGCGTGCCATAAAATTTGTCCATCAGGGACGTTATTCTATTTGGAGCATTAGCAGCTGAAATATGACATTTAGCTTTGGGTCATCAAATGCATCTGGCAATAATTTACAAATAAATTATCACTTGAACTTCAAGTTCATATTTTCTTGTACGAGGATCTATATGTATTCATAATAATTCATTCCACGTATCACTTTTTCAGCTGCCCATTTTCTCCCCTTAATGTTGGGATCACCAACACATATCTCCAACATTCTTTGGAGACCCATCTTTGTATTGTGGTAGAACAATTAAATCATATATCACATTCATATTTATAGATCAAAATTATTTGATTCCTAACCCTGAACCAATTGTGATAGGGGGAACATATCATAACTTGGCTAGATGCGTACAAGTGTTATTGTATATTAAATAATACATTACATACCAAATTTCGTTTTGGGAGTTTTGTTCTCATAACCAATGGTTTTAGCTATAATTGGAGGCATACCATTTCTACTAAACCAACTTGGATTTAAACCAGTATTATCTAGATAAATTATCATAATTTATATTCTGGAACCGTGCTTTAATAATTTGAGCAAGCAATCTTGCAAAAGCCAAACTGCAAGTTAATAACAAATGCATATGTGACCATAGAACAGATGCATCTATTAAAATCATATAATAATAAACAGTCCACATGGCAGGTGAGTGGGCCCATATATTTATCACCTTTTATTCATTTCAGAAATCAAGGGATTCAATCCCAACCTTAACTGGTATATCATGAGAGTAAGCAGCACAAGAGAATTCTTGAAGAAACTTCTATTTCTTTAATATACGTGAATTCTCAATTAATTTTTGCATCATAATTGAACCGGGATGGCCAACCGGTCATGCCAACTAATATTTGTTTCAGTAAACCTCTAGTTTACTTGTGGCATGTGATTCCATCATCATGCTTATACTTCTGTAGTACAAATAGAAAAATAGTCGGGTAACCTTTTATATTTACCTAGTATGATTATAGTAATTTGAATATATTCAATCTTCCTTTCATTTATAGTCTCAATTTGCCAACCACTTTTGCTTGTACATTTGAAACTCAAAAAGTTTCTTTTGAGACTTACTACAATATTAATGTCATGAACAATTTTATTCATCCGGGTAGTAACAAATTAATTTTTTCGGAGCTCTTGATTGATCTTCTACTACAAGATTTTTTTGTCACACCATCCATATAGTGAATGTCTCTTTCACGGAGAAAGTCATATCATAATAAATTGTCATGGTCAAAATCATCAAAGCAAAGTCATTTCTTGCTTTAATTTTGCCTTTAATAACTTTTATAAGGCATGCCAAAATATTTTTGGCGTATCACATGTACGTGACCAATGTCATATTAACGTAACCACACAAGAATATTTATTCTCTTTATTTCACTTAAACCTTCCTTAGAGGTGAGATGTGTGGTATTCATTCAATCATGTAATGCATGTATTTATTCATTACTTTTACCACATATTGCCACATTCACCTTTAGGAATGGGTCTGCATTCTCATTGCTTATCACAAATCACATTTTCAAAGAATGGACCATAATCATCTCTATGTGCCTCATATTTACAGACCACATTAATGGGAAATATTCTATTCACCTTATGAAGGATTCTTTTATGAGAACTCTTATTGTTCTCCATTTTATAATTACCAGAATGATGACTATTATTATTTTGGTCTTTGGCACACCCGCGTTTATTGGTCAACCACTTGTTTTCATTTAGACTTATTATGCATTGCTATCACATTCACTTCAAGAATGGAGTAAATCAAGAGGGACATGATTCATGCTTTTTCATGAAAAATATATTATTATTCTTTAGTCATCATTATATCATCAATATGGTGCATTGGGAATCAAACCAAATGTCTTACCCTTATAAAAGCATGTTAAGCCATAATGTGTTAGGACTCTAACTCAACGTCCTATTATCATGGTGCACCAGGACTTAAACCTGATGTCTAACCCTCGTGGTGCGATAGGACTTAACCTATCGTCTTAGCCTCAATCAACGACATAATAGGCTAAAATGTATTGAGATTCACCCGGTATTTACGAACTTTATCACTTCTGATTGTCATTTACATCAATTGAATCTTTAATCACTAGGATTTAGATCCTTTAGAATTCTTCCCTGATAAACTAACAACTTCAAAACAAATGTAAAGCAAGCATTGTTAGCACAAATAACATAATATAATGACCTATAAAGAATTGATGTGGAGATATGGATAATTAAGAGCAAAAGCAACCAAGGCTTCTGAAGTTTATAAAGTGTCAACATAAGAAACCCTAGTACCTCTTTTTCATTTTACTATGCAGTCCTCAAATGGTATTACTTATCTAACAACATCTCTTACAAAAACAACTTCAGATTAGTAGTTGATAATAATCACAAAAAAATATCAATCAAGTTAATAATCCTTGTTATGCATATTCAATTTACTATAAGATTTTGGTGGGTCCAATCAAGAATTAAGAATTTAGTTAGCAAAATAATTTATAATTCACGTGTCAATAGATGAACGTGACACGTGATATAGCAAGAGCGGTGAGGGAAGAATAATGTATCAATAGAAATTAGTTAACGAATTTTTGTGAAAATTAACTATTATGCTCTCTAACAAAATAAAGTGATACAATAGAACTTTAACCCACTATCTTATCCTCAACTAATTGCATACTAGGCCAAAGTGCCTAGAGATTTACCATCAAGCCTTTAAAAATATTACCACTTTGTGATTATATATGCATAACAACAAGTACCTGTGCAATTGTATGTCGAATAAATTTAATAGAATGGACATTTCTATCAAATTTTGGGATCATAGGTACTCCTACGTCCATGCACAGTAGCGTAGCATCATTTTCTAGAACAAGAATCCTTGTCTGCTAAGAGATGTAGCAAATAATTTAAAGACATACCTTCCTAGTTCCTTGATTTCACTGCTGGATACAATTCAAAAAATTTCAACTAAATATTGCACGTAAAGTTAATGCAAGTATATGAAAGGGTGAATGGGTTTATAAGGATGAAAAATTTATCTTCGCATTAGCATTCAATAATTTTTTTTTATTGTACTTGATCTCATTGTCTGCTTATAATTCACATAATCTTGACGTTGAAGATCATGAAATGAGCAATTCATGCTGTTAACGTGTTATGAAATAAAAGAAATTTAGTAAAACATGAATAAGAAATAGAGATAGAGAAGGAAGAGATTTTATTCTTCAATTATGTGTCTTTTCCTATTTATGACAAGGCCTTTATATAGGCATGAAAAGTGAAGAAATACTATTGTAAATATGTATTGAGCATGTCATTAAGTATTTGAGAGAAAGATCATGGAGTTACAATCATAACTCCATAAGTATTAGAGTAGTGTGAATTATGGAGATAACGGAGAAGAGTAGACATCCACCATAAATTAATTTTTCTTATAATACACTTATATTTTTTGATTTTTTCTATATACCCTTTATGAGAGCTGGCCAAACCAACTATATAGCTGGATCAGAATTGCAATTGTTTTTATTTCTTAAAATTATCAAAGGACAGGCTGAACTAACTAAAACATTACTAACACATTAAATTATTTGGTCTATTTTTTAACACTCCATAGTCTAACTCTTTTATCTGTCGTATAATCATACGAAGCATACAGCTGCAAGATATGAAAAAGAAATCACACCAATATCACTTTGCTAAAAGGGTAGGCTACGGCCTAAGGTAGAATCCTATAAGTAGTACTAGCATAATTTAAGAATTCAGGGGCCCGTAATTAGCAACCTATCGTTTCTTGAAATGGTAATCAAGGCATTATAATCATATTTAAGAATACTATATTAACATCACATAATACTATATGAGTTCTCCTGACTATTCTTTTTTTTTCCCCTTCTATTTTTCCTTTTTCATTGTCCATGTTGAAATCTGTGGCCGATCCAAAATAGATGCTGTGATTTTGAAAACACCATAAATTCACAACGTTTAAATTTCGAGTTCGCTATGACATGAGGTATGAGAAACCTAAGAAGCTTGTGAGCCACTCATAACAAGAAGGTTTTCTATTACAAGTTGCAGATGGCAAGCAAGCAAATTAAATAATCCCTTCGTCTCATATTATGTGTCGTGTTTCTCTTTTACACGCCCCTTAAGAAATATTAATTAGAAAATGGATTAGACTATTCTATCCTTATTTATATCTTAAGATATAATTTCTCTTCATTGAATATTTATTTTATTTACGTGTTATCTCTATCTTCAGGAACAATTATTACAAAGGGTAAAAAAGGGAAAAAAACAACCAATTTTGGCTCGAACTTTTAAAATGACAAATAATTTGAGATAACTATTTTTAATAACCATGACTATTAATATGAGACGGATGAAGTAACAACCTTAACACTCTTTTGGTCTACTAGATGCAAAGTAAAGCATCTTTTCCCACTTGCCGGGGGTGGGGATGGAGGTAGGGTGGTTTCGGCTGAGTGAGAATAAGCTATAGGACATCATCTAGAAAAGTACAACCATTTAAAAAGGAAAAGAAAAAAAAAAGTTGCAAGAAAGGGAATGCTTCAAACTTCAAAGTGTAGTTTTTTGTGGATCTGTCTGTTCTATCCTTTTTTTATTTTTGTTGTTTACTATTTATATACATGTCAAAGTCATCATTTTTTAAATGATTTGGCTAAAATCTAGATCAAAGAGTTAGTTTCAAAGAAAGGGTAATAAGATGAACGATTTGGTGAAACTTGTTAAAATTATCAAGAAAGATATCATAAAATAAACTAGTCATTTTTAGGGAATGCACTGAAATTGTTCAATTTTGTCCTCCTTACATGTTTAGTCTATTCACATTCTCTTCATTTGCCCTTACAATCGCTGGAGCTCTAGCGTGAAATAGATGGACTCCGTGTGTCCAAATTTTTAGAGAAAAAAAAAAATCAACTTTATCTCTCAACTTTTGATTATATTTAAAATTATCCTCAAATTGAAGTTTTTTTATTAGGGACTAAGGGTAAAAAGAGTCTTTTTCCTAATAGTAAGATTAATATTAGATCAAAAGTCTAAAAAAATTGCTCGATATTGAATAGTACACGGACAAAATTTAACCCTTTTGCCTTTTAGATGTAAAGATCACCTAAACCAGAGATCTTAATCAAATACTGTTGACTAAGAGGGGCCAATTCATTAATATAGTAGTACTCCATAAGCAAAGCAATAATGACATTGACATATTAATGGTTGGTCCGTGGTTGACTAGGAATATAGCTATCCAATCCTCTCGAACTATTTTTGAGAAAACTATTACTTAGTACTTCCTAACTAAAAAAAGTTCGCTACTGCTTTTTAAACTGCAAGCTAGTAAAAATTAGAGAAATATATATTTTTAACCGCTTCAAGAATAATAGCTGATTAAAATTTGTGTGTGTAAATGCGTATTATATACACAATATATATATATATATATATAATATTTTTCGGCTGGCAAA
Source organism: Nicotiana obtusifolia (assembly GCA_002018475.1). Lineage (NCBI taxonomy): Eukaryota > Viridiplantae > Streptophyta > Magnoliopsida > Solanales > Solanaceae > Nicotiana > Nicotiana obtusifolia. Next base: position 56,825 of record MCJB01016979.1, read on the forward strand.
TGCAATTAATTTCAACCGATTAACCAATTTTTTATTTATGCCCTAAAAATTACAGTGACCTTATCACCAGGCCATGAGCGTTACTAGAGTCATCATAAAAGGAAAAAGGAAAAAAAACAGGAGAGATATGATGAAAAATCCTATTTTTGGAAACTCTTTTTGAGATTGAAATTTTTTTCTCTCTGTTGGTTCTTTCTAAATCAAGATTTAGTGGGAGAAGACTTGATTCAGTACTATATGCTATTAAAAAATAAAATATTGTAAGCATCCGAAATTTTAGATACACCCTAAATTAACATTCTAGCAGTGAGTAAAATCCAAATTAAGATCTATCTTATTTATCAAAAAAGAGTTAAAAAATATCAAATGAAGCTGGGTTGAACTTTATTTGGATAAACCTCAAACTAAATTGTAAAACAAACAGAACTTTTCAAAATTTTCTTAATTCTCCCTGTTATGATGATATCAGCTGTTACCTTTTGATGTAAAGCTCTAATTAGTTGCTCTGATTAATCTTAGGTCTTACTCTATTTCCCATTACGCAAAAAGGTTCGTCTCTTCCTAAGTTACTAACTTGTTATGCAAGTAATTCTAGGTTTTGACTGGCTAGTGCACATCGTCAATTATCGTTAAAAGAAAATTATAAATCAAAGAAATTGAATATATCACAACAATTGTTGCTGTAACATAAGTTACTTTAATTGACTTGAGGAAAATCTTGTCCAATAAGAAAGTACTCTTTTTTTCTCTTGAGATATCAAATAAAATTGGAATGATACAGTAAAAATACTTCGTCACACTTAATTGATGTTTATTACCTCACATTTAGTTTCTTGTCATTAATGTTATAAAAAGAAATACCTTGAGTCCATCAAACTTCTGAAATGAAGTTTAGAAATCCACCTTCCCAAAATAGTTTGGTGAACTCTCTCTCTCTTGAAGTTCACTGCTTTTTTAACCTACTACATTAAGTAGTATCTATAAGTGTACCAAAATCCCGAATAATCACTTTTAATAATGAATCTGCTTTTCAAGAATAAAGACCTTGCTTAATATGGAAGCTCTTGAAACATGTCCTTTGCTTAAAATTCTGAGAATCTCTTAGAGCCGCTTTTTATTCACTTAATAGAAACAATAGCCCATAATATAATTGAAGAAGACATTTCATGATTAATCTGTCCGAGCTCAAATGGAGAAATATGAAAAGGGTAGCATGGCTTCCGCTATGCGTAGGGTTCGAGAAAGGGCCAGACCACAAGAGTTTATTGTATGCACCTACTTGTAAGAGGTTATTTCCACGGCTTGAACCTGTGACCAAGAGGTCACATGGCAGCAACTTTACCAGTTACGCCAAGGCTCTCTTTAAATGGAGAAATATGATAGTGAGAATATATATATATAGAAGACACCAACTTATTTGGGACTTAGTAATTAGTGTATACTCTCTAAATAAAAGTTGGAGGTGAAGATATTTCTATTGTAAATTTCACAATTTCTTTTTTCAAATTTAATTTCAACACCCCTCCCCCCAAACAATACCTCTTCAAGTCAGTCATGGAAACATCTTACTGTAACACAATTCGAGTATTACATTCCAAAGAAATGAATATCAAGGGTCCTACTTTCCCGAATCCCATGGCCAAGATGTGCTAGAAATAATCCCTTAAGTTGTTTAACATTATTGTATAATGGAACTAGTTGCCTTTCAGAAAATTAGTAGCGGAAGTTGTAACTAATGCAATAAACACGCAAAGGACATAGAAAAAGAAAAACTCTAAAATTGCAATATTTTGCAAGGTAAGTGTTTCCATCGAAATCCTCCTTTTCACGTTACTGACTTTTTATCTCATAAGTTGGTTCACTCTAGTCACTCTACTTTCTTTTCTTATACTTAGACTTTGAACTACGACACTATATAATAAAGGGCAAATTTATGGGCGGAAGGGAGTACGGTAATTATATTGTGCATATAAAGCAAAATTTGTTTTGTGTCTTTACATGTTATATTTTGAATTTTTTTGCCGCAGCTCAAAAGCATAGCTCCGTGGTCAAAGAGATTCAAATCTTTGTGAGATTGCTGGTTCAGTTCTCATTGGCCACAATTTCTTTTAATTTTTTAACTTTTTTTTTGGAACCCGCTTAGTGAAAATTCTGCGCTATTTTATATATAGCATAGTATCTCACATGCACACTTGTGAGTTAATCTAACCTTTGAACACCCTGATCACCCTTAACAAGAGGTCTCGAATTCACGTTATGAGTAAGAAAAAAAATCTAGTAGAAAATGCTTTCGCAGCATTAATTCGGATTAGTCGGACCTAATACTGAAAACAGGTGGGAAATAAATAAAAAACCTTTAAACACCCCTGCATACTCATTTGCCATTTACAGCAACTTGCACTTGCATTACATTTCAAAGTTGTTATAGTACTTTTCTTACGCACCGAAAAATACTTATCTGATGTGTTCTTGTTTTTTCTCTTCTTTCTTTCCATGTTGTATTTTAATATTGAAACATGTTTTTTTTCTTCATTTTTAAGGAACAATATATATCCAATGTCACTACATTTATATGAAGTTCAGAAGTACGTGCATAAATATAAAGCACTTCTTTTAGATTCTTATTAACATCTTGTTAAAATTAAAAATAATAAATCTCATGCATCTATTGATTTACCTACACCAAATGTAGGTAAATTTTTCTCATTTGACTTTCTCGACTACGCACCTGGAGAAACATGGATAAAAATTGTTTATTTCTATCTCAAAACATGTAAAAATACCCATTTTTGACGAAGTTAATTTCAACATAATATGTCATGATTAACCTTCTCTTTATTTTTCTTCTTTTGTTGTTCTTTTACGTCTTCAATAGTCAAGAACTAAAGTTGTGTATAAAGGGAAAGCAAAAGATTGACCGATATTTGTGTGGGCAAAGTTTTATATGAAAGCAAGAAGCATTATTAGGTGGCATTTTATATCAGAATGATTAAAGTAAGAGGCAGTTTAAGTTTTCAGCCAATCTCAATTATCAAATTACAAGCAATTGCGAGTAAGGTTTTACTTGAGAAATGAGCATTCTAAGATATTTGTTTGGAAAATGCACCATGATTGCAGGATGTAAGAAAAGTACTTTAAACACAAAATATAATGGTTTCACTTTTCTGCTAAAATATCTCTGGGAATTGAAGCGAGTTCTAAATTAGCAACTAAATAGTGAGTTTCAAGTATATTGGACAGTAACCATTTTCATGTAACCTCAGACCATGTTCCACTTACTAAATTTCAATCACGACATGCATACACACTAATATGCAGGCACCACTATATGTTGATCATTCAACGATTAATATAAAGAAAATCATAGATGGGGCTACTTATAAACCAAGACCACCTGCTGTCGCTGAAGCAGCAAATATTTAAGATCAACAGAATTTGGAATTAAAAGAATTATTTTTGATAGCCAAAACTCAAGGGATATAGCAACTTAACTCCAGTGTATTGAAGCAAAATTTGTTGTGCTACATTTGGCAAGTGTACATACATGTTCAAATTTAGACCATCACGAATATCTCAGAACAGACTCATGTAGAATAGCTTTATTGGCAAACTTGGGAGGAGATGCACTCAATTATAGTTCCTACCAGAAGAGCTGTTACCTTTAGTTCATATTGGAGTCAAACCAAGTATGCCTGCATAGGAAAAATTCATAATGAACATTAGCCTAAATGTATTTTTGGGAGCATCTATATACATAGCAGACGATTCAAAGTGAATAAAATTCGAACAATACTAAAACCATTAGAAATACAAGGTGCCTCAGAGATGGCAAAGCTCTCAAGAGCCAGGACAGATGTATTAAAAGTTCAAAACTATTCATGAGGAGGTCATGAGAACCAGGGCAAATGATGGAGTTTAAAGAAAATGGCAACCAATTCTTCGCCCATCAAAGATTAATAGTATGAAATAGCAAAAAGAAAGTGCATGAGAAGCCTCTTTTCTGAAAGAGAAACATGTCCTCCTGTAAGGAATACAAAGATATAAAGATCTCAACTTTGAATGAAACTATCAGTTAAAGTGGAAAATCTATGAGACTACTCCTAATTTCTTGCAGTAAAGTCTTCCTCGACACCAAGCCAGACGAAAACCACATAACCTCAAAGTCCATTTCCAACAGTAATAGCAATAATGTTCAAAAGTCCGTTTGTAGTCCAATTGAAGGAAGTGAAAAATCAAAATCCATGAAACAATAAATGAGGTATTTGGCAACGAGAAACTCAGAATAATCTATTTAGAGCTATCTTTCTACAGTTACTGGAGCTTTTCATGTTCTTCTTCTTTGATAAGTACAAGTATCTTACTAACTGATACTCCGCTAAATGAGTCACGCGGTGCAGTCGCGTCGACGAAATCAACTGCCAGTTTGGTTACAGGTTTAGAAAAGATAGGCTTTCAACAGACAACGAGTAACTCTAATAAGCATTATTCAGAAACCAGATTTTAATGCTTAGGAGCGTTTAACACAAACTGATACTGTGTGCTTGTGACAAAGTGTTTCCTAACACCACCTGAGGGAATCAGATAAGGGCAAAATGAAGAACACAGCAAAAACGAAGGTTTAACATGTATAGCAGACAGCATAAGGAAATGCATAAGATCGATAAAGTTTTAGACAAGGAACACTAGCAAAATAAGCTCTTAAGTCTCTCTTTAACCATTACGAACACCGTGCAACTAGGACTAAAGCAATATCGGGCTAAGTTTCACTGATTTAGCCTTTAATTTAGCAAGAATAATAACAGATTAGAAATTACACTAGAAGGAAGAGAGAGCAGCAGGGGAAGAAGAGAAAAAAGAGTTCTTTCTTACCACATGCCAATCGTCCACCGGCATTCCCAGTGGTAAGGCTGAGTTCATGGCCACCTAAAGAAGGATCACCAAAAGGAGGTTAGCTCATAAAGACACCGTGCTGACCTCCCAAAATATAAGAGGTAGCGTGCAGCTTTACAAATAAATTTGATATGCTCACAGGAATACGTTTTCAAATCCACAGATCAAAAGGACAAATAGACTTCAAATTTGTAGTGAGAACCTTACCCTTTCCAAGGTCATCCTCTAGCTCGTGAACAACAAGTGCTCTTCCAATAACTGAATTTGGACCAGTCAATGGTATCTGCTTGGTGTACAAAAGGTAGAGTCACTAATTTATCCCAAACCTATAACAATAACAAGTGTAGAGCAGAAAATGTTAGCACTCAAATGACCAGACAAGGTTTGGATGTAAAAACCTGATTATCTACAATTGTTGCTTCAGCCACACCTGCAAGGGTAAGCACAATCAAGAATGCAGAAAATCATCACCCATCTCAACAAACAAAACCAGAGCCAAAAGCACTAAGAAGAAATCGAGAGCATGTTATTTACCATCGGCATTGGCCTCTATGTTTCCCAGGTCACCCGCATGACGGATTTCATCTTCAGGAGCTCCATGTGTCTTGCCATTAGGATTGAAATGGGGTCCTACAGTATAACAGCAGGAACTAAACTTCAAACTACTACCACAGAACTAGAAGTAAGATATTTCCAATTAGTCACTACAAAGAGTAGCAACTAACCAACATCTCAATTAAGCCAAAATTGAAAACTGGATCAAAAGCTAACCTGTAGACATACACCCGTTTGTAGTGTCACCGTACTCGTGCTACAACACAAAACAAAGCTAATCAAAACATAACATTAACCATAAAGCATTAAAATTAAAACAACAAACACCTATATAACGAAGTCATAACTTCAAATGATAAAAATGTACTCACTAAATGGAACCCATGAAGCCCTGGAGTAAGTCCAGTTATGCGAACTTTCACAGTGGTTGGACCTATACAAAGAGGAGAAAAGATAAATAAGTATTCAGATAAAAAGGTATGAAATATTTGTATAAAAGCTTACACCTTTAGGTCACAAACAATGAATATGGTAATACAAAACCAAGTGACGATAAATAACAACAACTAAATGCGCCTCAGTTCCAAACAAGTAAGGGTTTGGCTATATCAATCTTCACTGACCATGTTACTCCTTTTAAACTAATCTCCTGCCAATATTATGCAAATACAAACAGAAGTATTAGAAATTCTCCACATTCAGATTTCGGGAAATGGGTATGAACTGTTTGTAAGAAAGCTTACGTCTTAGGTCAGAATCCACAAATTAAAAATAGGAAAGCAAATTAGAGCAAAAAGGATGGAAAAATAAACAAATAAAGATGAAGATAAAAGGGTATGAACAGGGGCTCACATCTTAAGGTCACATTCCAGAAATGTGACAATAATAAAGCAAATTAGAACATAAAGGGTGGAAAAATAAACAGATAAAGATTCACTTAAAAGGGTATGAAGAATTCGTTATAAAACTTACATCTTTAAGTCACAATCCATAAATGTGACAATAATAAAGCAAATTAGAGCATAAAGGGTGGAAAACTAAACAGAAAAGTCTATGTCTTTAGGTCAAAATCCACAAATGAGACAACAAAAACGCAAATAAGAGCATAAAGTGTTGGAAAAGTAAACAACCATCATCCTCTTGGGAGAGAGTGACAACGCCCTCAACATTGGAATTGCCCTTAAGGACAGCAACAGCTTTCTTAGTAGCAGCAAAAACAGTGAGACGTTTAGGAGCAGTGGCAGCAGAAATTGTCAAAGACTGGGGAGTCTTTGACTTGAGATTGAGGGAAACGCCGTGGAAAGAAGAATGAAGTGAAGGGGAGGGGTTGGTGTTAGGGGCAGTAATTGGGAATAACAAAGAATTGGTAATGCTGCTATTGGTGGTGAAGACTGTGTGAGCGGCCATGGATTCCACACAGGTGGCTAAGATTGAGATGAGAAAGATGATCTACTAATTGATAAACTGATAATGTTAGTGAGTGGAGTAGAGTAACAAGATCGTATGAGGTTTTGGGTGTGTTTGGTAGGAAGTACCTTGGTTTGTTTGGCCTAAATATTTTAAGAATATTTTACTGAAAATCTCATTCTTAACCTTTCCTAACCTATTTCCCATCCCCATCAACACACGTCAATTTACCCCACACCCCACCACCATCCTCCCCAACCCAAACTCCAAATCCCGTCTCACCCTTTCACTCTACCTCATTCTAAATAAAAATATTATTAATAGTACTTTATTTTCATATTATAAATTAAAAATTTTTTATTTCAATAAATAAATATTTTTTTAATAATATAAAAAAATATTTTTTTATTTTAACAAAAAAATACTTTCTTTTCATGTAAAAAAAAATATTTTTTTCATTTCAATAAAAAATTATTTTTTACTCTCTAATCAAACACAAAAAAATATTTTTTGAAACAAAAAAATATTTTTTGAAACAAAAAATTTCGCTCACCAACCAATAAATAAAAATAAATAATAAAATCACTTATTTTTCATAAAAATACTTTTTAGGAAAATATTTTTCATTGTACCAAACACTCCCGGGTTTTCTGGGTTCTTGTTCTTATTGGCTTCTTCTGCAAGATCTATTTGGTGTTTGGGTTATTTTCATTATCATTATTGAATTTGTAAAGTTGCAAAAATTACTTTGTCGCAAATGTCACTAATTACGTTAGCGCTTATAAACTTCTTTTTGATTATTTATACTTTAAACAATTACAGTATAGAAGTAATTTAGTTCTAGAAATTTTCAATTCCAACCACCTTATCTAAAGTTTTATAATTTGGGATCTGTTTACTCGTAAAACAATACAGTTGAATTTATACGTGGTTTCTAGACAAGTTAATTAATTTGATCCTGAAATAATAAAAGAACTGAAGAAATATGCAACACTTAGCCTTGAGATGAAGATGGAATAATAGAAACAGTAATTCCAGGAGCAAGGCTTCCGGGCACAACAGCAATGAAATCAAAAAGTAAGGAGATAAAATTGTATAGAGCTTTGAATAGATTATAGCGTAAGTTTGCCAGAAAATTCGTGTCATTTACAATGATAACCGAGCTCACTATTACAGCTGCACCTAGGGAACAAGGTCCTCGGATAATGCCCTTCTTTAATGTCAATTATGAGGGCTATTAAAGAATGTGTAACGGTGAGCATAAATGACAAATTATTTGTAACGGACTGTGTACTAAATATTGTAGAATATTCTCTATTAAATGCTACCGGGTGGTAGGCATTTATTGCACCCTTATGAGCATCATTTTTTCCGATAACAAATGGAACAATTGTCTTCGGTCTTAGCTATCCTCTGCCTTTGGCTCCATGTGTCACTCACTTATGCAATTACTTAGCATAGCATATTTTTACTCTATATAGATAGTCCCCCTGCTTTCCGGTGACATAACTTTGTGTCACCAGGAAGTTGGTAGAAATATTCTTTTTGGCGGGAATTTCTCTGACCCCCTCTGAAAAGCTTCTGACGGTTGATTAGACGCATGTCTCTCCGCATTTAATGTCCCAAACACGTGTCATTCCACGATTCAGCATAACTTATGCCAGTCATCGAGGTAATTATGGGCACGAATTTAGCCGTCTAAACCTTTACTTATACGCATCAACCTCCTTTATTCATACCCCATCATTCTCGAACCTCTTCCATCCGTCCTTCCAGCATTCCTGCTGTGAAGGAAAATTATCGTTGCCACGATTTAGACATTATTGCTCATGATCTGGCAGAGCGGGTAACCTTACCCAAGAAGGGTTTTACGTACTTCTATATGTATCCCTTCACTTTGGAAATATTTTCTCTTAGTGGAGAGCTTGACTCTATTATTGTGGAGTTTTGCCTCCGCTACCAAGCATGTTTTGCGCAGGAGAGTCCCTCCGTGTAGAGGACAATTGCTTGCCTTTGGTGCTTGTGCCAAGAAATAGGGAAGGAGCTATCCCTAGGTATTTACCTTTATTCCGCCAAGATCTTTCGTTGGGGATGACTAACTTCAGCAAGCGAGGCCACCATGCACTGCTATCCAGCATAGATGATGATAACGATCATGGGTAGAAGGAACAATTTGTTTCAGTTGCCACCAGTAAAATCATCCCGGTCTCGGCTCCTTCCTTCCCGGAATTGTAGAACCCACTCGTAACTATACAGTTTGCTTCTACTCTTGTTAAATATCTTTTCCTCGTCATTATTTACTTTTCTTCCTTTACCTGCCTCAGCGACTCAGTGGGTTCCCCCTAGGGTTGAGGGCTTGCACCAATGGGTTCAGAAAATTGTAGATGTTACTACGCCAAAACTCGTTCATGGAAAGAGTTGTCCCTGAAATATGCGTGGAAGGCCAAAAATCATGGTAAGTTTAACTCATCATGTCCTTAATTTTTCTTATGAGAAAGTTATCTGATTCTTATCTCCTATTAAATATAGGTCTACCCCGGGACTCAGTTGTCATCCTGGAGGAGGACATTTTGGCTGATCCTGCTGATGCGACGAGGCTGTTGTAGAAATCTTTTCACAGACAGGCGTCTCCGGGCCTGCTTCTGATGCAAGTACTTCTTCTCGGAGTCCCCTGCCGAAGAACAAGCAACCAAAAAGAAGGTGTTCCTCCGCTGCCTAGGGAAACAATAAGAGGGCGAAGAATGCTGCCTCAGAGTCGTCTCCGGAAGTCGTGGTGACGAGCCCTCCACCCGGGCTGGCCATAGATACCGTGATGATTGACAATGATGGAGAAGCTAGCAAGGAGGGATCTTCTTTACATAGATGACGACGACCTTCCTCAACTCAACAGACCGCTCAATCTGTTGAGTCAGTTACACCAACCTAGGATGGTGTCTCGACGCTCTGGGGGAGTATGAAATGGTGGAAAATGCCAACTCCCGTTTTCGGATCCCAGTCACTGCACCCAGTATTGTGGGGTTGAGTACCGGGTCCCTTCCGTCTTCGGTTGATGAGCAACCAACAACCAGCACTGCATTTGTCGAAGCTGCTTCTCACCATTTAACACCATCAGCTTCATCTCCATCTTCACCAACTCTTCCATTAGCAACTGCTACATCATCTCCACCGCCGCATCTGTCCGAGAAGAGGATGTTTCTCTTCCCCAGTCCCCAGTTCATGGGAACTCGGGAAAAAATTATGCTGTCCCCTCAGAAGATTCGCAAAAGAAGAGGAGCATTACTCTCTTGGTCTCCACCGGATGCAGTTTGCTATTCTGGTCGGTGAAACTTGCTAACTATCTGAAGCCTTTGGCTTCAAAAAAAAAATCGGGAAAAGATACAAGCTCTCTCGGGAGAGTGCTTGTTGAACTATGTCGTGCACAACGCCGCAACAGTACGTTCTTCATTTATTTTGTCATTTCTCATGTCTTTGATTGAATAAATATCCTGAATTTGTCTTTCTTATTTTGCAGGACAATTTCTTTGCTTCTGAGGGCCTCCACGGGTTGATTCGGGAAAAAGAAAAACTTACCTCCAAACGGGATCAACTTTAGGCCGAACGGCATCAAACTGCTGTTCGCCTCTCAGAATTGGAAGCCAAAGCTGCCGAGGCCGTTGTGTTGGAGACTCATTTGCAGCAAAGTGAGCAAGAAGTGGAAACCCTTAGCCAAGAGATTGGCCCGCTGAGGGTTCAATTTGATGAGGCTAAGGCCAAAAGGGCTAAAGTCCATAGTATTGTTCTTGCTGCAATCGATAGTGAGGCTGCCTCCGCTGAGAGATTGACCAATTTAGAGGCAGCCTTGAACTTCAAAACTGAAGAGCATGTTGCTATGGGGGTGAAATATGCCTAAATAGAAGAGAAGTATAAGAAAACCATTGAGCATAGCAGAATTTTCAACTCTACTGTCCGCGAACTCGATGTTAACTTCAAGTCCATTAGATCCGCTCGGGAAAACCTTTCTACCGAGGTTAACCAACTTAAAGAAGAACTCCAGTGCCGAGTGGCTTCCCCTCGTTGTTGAGAAAACTTATGTTATGTATAGCATGAGGAGAAAAACCTCGGAAGAGGCTAAAGCGGGTATCATTGATTTTGATGCCGAAATCGCTAAAGCCCGTGAGTTAGAGTCAGCTGCTAAAAAAGGTCTCCCGGTAAGGCCTGATGCTTCCGGTTCTTCTGGTTCTGGTTTCGAAACTTCGGGAACTGAAGAGAAACCGGAAGACGAAGATGTTGAAGCCAAACTGATGAGGGCGAAGATGTTGAGCCATCGGCGGATCTATCCACTTCCCCTGGGGGTGAGGACACTTCTCTTCCTTTGGGTTCTAAAGATGCAGCAGTTTAGCTTTTCCTTTCTTTTCCAACTTTTGTATCTGTGCCATTTCGGCATGTTTATTGTGAATAAAGACATCTTTTTGCTCAAGTATTGCATGAGTCTTTTTCGTTTGAACATTTATGCAAGTCTTAATCTTTTCATTCTTTTTTGCTTAAGTGTCTTGTGCAAGTTTTACTGTTTGCGTCTGATTATGTAAGGCCTTCCATGTATTTTCCCCCCAAAATCATTTGGATTTCGGGCACAAGTTCTTCTGAGATCAACCCTTTATCGTGAGAGTTTTTGTAAGAGAGGGCCCTCTTATGTTTACGGTGCTCTTAAAGAGGACGTCTCCTGTTCATTAAATCACTAGCATTTGAAGTACTTGTTTAAATTTCAAATGATAAAATCAATTCATCATTCAGACAAGAAACAAGATATAAATAAAAGGACTTTACTTTATTCCTTCCATTTTCAAAAAGTACATAAGCATTTGCTATGCTAAAAAGAAATTACCATTTCTTGTGGCTAGCTTATACAACTTATTTATACGGGGCTGGCTGCGCAGCCCCCAGTCCCGATGACATAACAATGTTTCCGATTTTCGTATTCCAGTTGACGTCGCAGTTATTGTTGCCGTATCCTCATATCATTCCCCCCATTGTTCGAATGCAAAGAATGCGAATTGGAACACTAGAAGTTTTGCATCTTCGAGGTTTCCACTAATGAATTACTAGATAATCTTCAGTTCGGTAACAAACTTCGCTTCCCCTTAGGAATTTATCCTATCGAGCTAAAGACTTTCTAACAATCCTCTAGTGGCTTGCACTTGTGAACGGTCGGGTAACCTTTGCTTGATAGCAAACTCAATTTCCCGTGGAAATTTTTCTATCGAGCCAAAGATTATCTAACCGCTCCAAAGTGGTTCTTTGCTTGTGTGACTTGTTATTAAAGGTCTTATTGCTGCTGTTGAAACCTTCTTCTTAGTATGCTTTCTATTGCTGCCTCGTCAAAAACCTTGCTAGAAAAATCTAATTGGGACAAAAATTGGATGAAGGGAAAAAGAGTGCAACACATACTTTCAGTACAGGTGATGTTTGTCAGCATAATATCACTTGAGGTGTGCCACATTCCAGTTGCTAGGCAACTTTTCTCCATCCTGATTCTCCAACTCATATGAACCTTTCCCGGTGACAGCTGAAATCCTGTAGGGGCCTTCCCAAGTTGGACCTAGCTTCCCTACATTGAGTTCCCGGGTGTTTTGAGTTACTTTTCTTAGAACCAAGTCTCCCACTTTGAAATAACAGAGGATGGCTCTTCGATTATCTTTCCATTCTCTGCTTTTGGCTGCCATTCTTATATGTGCCACGTCCCTACGCTCATCAAGTTGCTCCAAGTTGACTAACATTGCTTCTTCGTTCATCTCATCACTTGCCTAGGAATATCTCAAGGTAGGCTCTCCTACTTCCACCAGGATTAAGGCTTCTGCTCCGTACATAAGGTAGAAAGGAGTTTCTCTCTGTGCTTGATTTGGCCGTTGTTCGGTATGCCCATAGCACTCCATGCAGTTCCTCAGGCCATTTACTTTTAGCCGCTTCCAACCTCTTCTTGAGATTTTGTATAATCACTTTGTTCGTTGATTCCGCCTGACCATTTGCGCTCGGGTGATACGGTGAAGATGTGATTCTTTTGATTTTCAAATTTTCAAGGAACTTTGTGATCTTTGCGCCTACAAACTGTGGCCTCTTATCGCAGACTATCTCTTTTGGTATTCTAAATCTGCAAATTATGTTCTCCTACAAGAAATCCACCACTTCGCGTTCACCGATCTTTTGATAAGGACCTGCTTCAACCCACTTAGAAAAATCATCAGTTAAAATTAAAAGAAATCTTACCTTACCAGGGACCGGCGGCAGCGGTCCGACGAAATCCATTCCCCACTTCATGAATGACCATGAAGATAGAACTAAATGTAATGGTTCTGCTGGTTGATGTACCAGTGGTGCGTACCGTTGACATTTATCATATTTTTGCACGAAAGCTTTGGCGTCTTGCTCCATTCGGGGCCAATAATACCCTGCCCTTAGCAGTTTCAGTACTAGGGAATCTGCACCCGAATGATTTCCACATATCCCTTCATGGACTTCTGGCATAACATAATTAGCTTCGGACGCTCCCAAGCATCAGGCCAGCGGGCCTTGGAAAAATTTCCTATGCAGTTGGCCTCCTTTAAAGCTATATCGTGCTGCTTTGACGCGCAGCGCCCGAGACGCCTTGGAGTCTTCGGGCAACTTCCCATGCTCGAGGTAATCGACGATCTCATTCCTCCAGTCTCATACCAAATTAGTCGTATTTACCTCATAGCAGGTGTATGCGTCCAGAACCAAGTGCATGAGTTGTACTACCGTCCCGGAATTCGATCCCTTCATTTTTATTGATGAACCGAGGTTAGCTAATGCATCTGCCTCTGCATTTTCTTCCCTCGGGATATGAATAATTGACTACTCCCGCAATCAAGCTAGCAGAACCTGGACCTTCACTATGTATTGTTGCATGCGCTCCTCTTTGGTTTCGAAGATCCTGTAGACATGATTTACCACCAGCTGGGAGTCACATTTAACTTTTATAACCTCAGAGTCTAGTCCCGGGGCCAGTTTGAGTCCTGCAATCAAAGCTTCAAACTCTGCTTCGTTGTTAGTTAAAGGGACCGTTCTTATGGCCTGCCTTAGGGTTTCTCTTGAAGGCGTCGTTAATACTATGCCAAGCCCGGACCCTTTTCTGTAAATAAGGTCCAAACCTCCGATGTCGATTCTGACACCATCACTGCTTCTTTGGTTGCTAGAGGCAGCAATCCCGGACTGAAATCGGTCACAAAGTCGTCCAAAGCTTGTGACTTAATCGCAGTCCTAGGTTTATACTCTATGTCGAATTTACTCATTTCGACGGCCCATTTGGCCCATCTACCCAAGAGTTCGGGTTTGTGAAGGATATTCTATAGGGGAAAGGTGGTCACTACAACTATCAGGTGATATCTGAAGTAAGGCCTCAGCTTCCTAGCGACGACTACGACAGCTAAGACCAGCTTCTCCAAATGCGGGTAGCGAGTTTCTGCTCCCGTTAAAATTCAACTAACGTAAATAGATGAAATATTGTGTACCTTCATCCTCATAGACTAAAACGGCGCTTACCGCTACCTCCGAGATTGCTAGGTAGATTAACACTATTTCACCTTCCTTTGGTTTTGATAGTAACAGAGGGCTTGACAAGTACCTTTTCAAATCTCTCAAAGCCTGCTAGTATTTTGGGGTCCATTCAAAGTTGTTTTCCTTTTTGAGTTCAATAAAGCCAGACCTGAGCTCGGGATGCAGTCCTGTCCCTAAGTGGAATTTTCTCTCCAGGAACTTTTCAAACAATGCAACTTGCTCAAGTTCTTCTGCTATGGACTTTGTTGCATCCGTCTCTTCTGGTACCTGGAAGTATCTTGGCACCTGATAAGATTCTGAGGCTTCTTCCCCCTGGTTAACTTCACTTGATTCGAGAGCAAGCGCCTGTTCCTGTAATTGCTATGCCGCGTGCTCTTTCCCTTTGCTACTGGAGACCGAAATCGCATTCATCAACCTTGCTGCCGATTAGTCGCCTTTTATCTGTTTGTTCCCTTCGGGAGTCGGGCATTTCAGCAACTGATGATATGTTGATAGAATGGCTCTCATCTCGTGCAACCACGATTTATGGTATTTTATAATCTCGTATTTTAGTCACTTATTGCACTCTAATGTATTGCACTTTTATTGTGTTTGAGCTTTAATCGCTAGTGTTTTGTACTTATTGCGTGTTTATGCCTTGTAGAAGTGGCTCTGAGCTATGTAGATGTTATGGAATGAATTCGAGCTATTTGGAGCTTTGAAGTCTGAGTAAAAGCCCAAGGGATTAAACCGAGATCGTGTTCGGGGGTCGAACACCACATTTGGATATCAAAAAGCACAAAAAAATCCGTACTCTGAAAAAAATTCCACAGTCGCGACGCGTGGGGCGCGCGCTAGTGCATTTTCCTGCTGTCTGATAGATTTCAACTCTCTGGATTTCCCCATTAATGCTCTGCATGGTGCGTCGCCCCATGCGGCGCGCCTGTGCAAATTTTATAGAGTAATTGTCCCATTTCGTGTAGGAAAAGGTGATTTCGTTTGTGCCCGACCCAACCTGGTATAAATACATGGAAAATCATTATTTACTGGACTTTTGACACATAATAGACCTAAGGAGGCAAAGGAGGAGTTGGAGAAGCAAAAGCATAAGGAGTTCATCATTCAATCCTCACTCAAGACACGAGTTTGGATCGTTTTAAGTTTTCCTTTACTATGAATTACTCCATATGTATGGTGTAGTCCTATTTAGGGTTTGATGGATTTGGTGTATTGATATTTGTTTGTGGATTATAACTCTAGTTTTATGTATGAATCGTTTTGGATGATTATATTGTTGCATCTATATTCACATGTTCATGTAATCGAGAGAGGCATAACTTGTGATATCTTTGCATTACATTGTTGGTTGAGTTTACTGATTCTTCTTAGTAATCGAAAGAGGCTAGTTGATTATTAATTAAACCTAGTTAGGAGGATAATCGAGAGAGGTTCTCCTAAAGACTAATCCACTACGCATTCTTGCATATCTTCACGTGCTTAAATTGGTTCATCTTGTGAGGTTGAGACTTTATCGAGAGAGGAGTTTCTACTAAACGTTTGAACTAATAATAGAGTGAATTTGAGAGACTCACTTAAATATTAGAAGTGAATTATCTAGAGTTAGATCCCAAACAATTATCTTGCACCTATCCAATCAACCTCTATTTTCTCCCACTGATAACTTCCTTGCTTACCTTTGCTTCAATTGTCATTAGTTAATTAGCTTTAGATTCTTAGTTAATTTTAGTTATTAATCACATAAATCTAAATTATTGATCATCTTGAATAGCAATCTAGCTACAAACTACGATAATACTATTTAACTCCAATCCCTGTGGATACAATATTATATTATATTATATTCGACTAGCGAGCATTATTAAGTGTGTGAGTCGAGTTCGTCAAATTTTAGCGCCGTTGTCAGGGATTGGCAATCAATAGTGTTTGAAATAGTTTGTAGTGCTAATTTAGGATTTTTCTTATTTTATTTTATTTTTCTCTTTTTACGTTTGGTGTTCTTTGACTGTGCGCAGGTTACAGGTTTGATTGGTGCATGACTCGAGCTTTTGCTAAAGAAGTGCTACCATACAAGCTAGAAATTGAAAAACAACTGCGACAGCTGAAGAAGGAAAGAAATCTCACCGAGACAACAGAAAAGGTTCGGCAATCCTCAACCAAAGAACTTACGGCTGGGAACGGTGAAGATAATGTGGATTTGGCTGCACTAGAAGTAGCCCAACAAAGAGAACGAGCTGCACAAGATGCTGAGGAAGTAGCTATTAGAGATGCGCAGAACATCTATGAAGAAGAGAGAGGTCTCAGACTAAATCAACATCAACCCTTGCCTGGGAGACCACTTGGCGATTATGCTAGACCGATCTAAAATCAAGGATTGTCAAGTGTTAGACCACCTCCAATTGCAGCAAATAATTTCAAGTTACAGCAAGGGTTGCTTCAAACCCTTCAGAATTGCTGTGTCTTTAGAGGGAAGCCAAACGAAGATCCAAACACATATCTAATGGACTTTGAGAAGATTATGAGCACCTTTCAATATAATGGTGTGTCACAAGATGCAGTGTACTTAAGGGCATTCCCTTTCACACTGAAAAATGATGCTAAGCAGGGGCTTCGGAGCTTGCCAACGAGATCAATTAAAACTTGGGAGGAGATGACCAGAAAATTTCTTGATAAATATTTTTCCTCAGCTAAAACGGGGAATTTCAGAAGAGAAATCCGAAACTTCTGACAAAAAAAGAATGAGATTATGTTTGAAGCTTGGGATTAAGGAGATAGTCAGAAAGTGTCAACATAACGGAGTTGAACTCTGGATGCAACTCCAGGACTTTTGGGATGGATTGACACCGGCCTCACGTAGAATATTGAGCAATGCAGCTGGAGGTCCGTTGATGAAGAAGACTCTAGAGGAGATAGTCACATTTCTTGACTAGTTATCTGAAGATGCAAATCAGTGGCCCTCTGAGAGTGCTGAAAGAAGAATAACAACTAGTGTTCACCAAGTTGATTCTAACATATCTGCGCAGGTACAGCTTGATGCTATGGCCAAGGAGACAAGGAAGCTGAACTTAGCCTCGATACAGAGTGAGCCTCACGCAGCTTGTAATATATGTAGAAGAGGACACCATACTCATGAGTGTCAAGCCTCAACTGAGGAAGTGAATGCTGTGGGAAATTATAATGCGCTGGGTCAGAGACACCCCGATTTTTCATGGAGTTCACCTGGAGGTACTGCGAATGCTCGACAACAAAATAACTCTAGACCGCAAGGACAAAGAGATCCAACATACCAAAATCAGCAGAGGCGGCAATTTCAGCCTCAACAGCCCAATCAACTGGCTATAGAAGATCTCATGAAGGCATTCATTTTGAAAACTGATGAGAGGCTTGAAACTCATAGCGCAACTATACGGGAACATGGAGCAGCTATCAAAGAACTAGGCACTGGTTTTCGAAACTTGGAAAGACAGGTTGGGCAGCTAGCCACCTTATTATCTGAGAGGATTCCAGGAACTCTCCTCGCTGATACTGAGAGAAATCCCAAAGAAACAGTGAATGTTGTGACCTTGAGAAGCGGGAAAGTGTCCAAATATACCGCTCCAATCCAAAAAGAGGTGGTACTTGAAAAGGAAATGGGGAGCGGCTGAAGAATGATAATGATAAGAAGAAGAAAGGTAAGAAAGGAGTTGACAAAAAGAAGAAGGAGGAAATTTTGAGAAGAGATGAATCTGAAGAGAGCAAGCATATGCCTGATTTACCTTTTCCTCAAAAGCTATATAGAGAAAAACTGGATAATCAATTTGAAAGATTTTTGGATATGCTGAAACAGGTTAATGTAATTTCCATTCACAGAAGTGCTTTTCCAAATGCCAGCATATGCCAAATTCTTGAAGGAGATCCTGACAAAGAAGAGGAAAATAGGAGAGACCTCAATGGTCAAGCTCAAAAAGCATTGCAGTGCGATGTTGCAAAACAAACTCCCACAAAAGTGTGGAGATCTAGGGAGTTTTACTACTTGCTCTTTTGGCTCTATTACTTTTGATAAATCTTTATGTGATTCTGGTTCCTCAATTAACTTAATGCATCTATCCATTTACAGGAAACTGGAGAAGGAGATTGGAGAGATAAGGTCAGTACCAATATCTTTGCAGCTGGTGGACCAAACGACTTTAATACCGAGGGGTTAGTGGAAGATGTTTTAGTTCGGGTAGATAAGTTTGTGTTTCCTGTAGACTTTATAATGGTAAATATGAAGGAGAACAAGAAGGTCCCCCTCATCTTAGAAAGACCATTCTTAGCAACGGTTAGAGCAATATTAGATATACACGAGAGAAAGCTCATGCTTAGAGTGGGTGAAGAGAATGTAATTTTCGAGATGAATGTAGAAACGGGGGTAAAAAAGGAGAAGCCAGCTGCAAGTGTTGAGTGAAAAGTGAAGGGCTCGAAAGAGAAGGCTGCGGTGAGTGAGAAAGATAAATGTGGGGTGCACCCCAAGAAGACTGAGAAGAAGCTGTCGGCATGGATGTGCGCGTTATTCGAAGGCGAGGAATGGATCCCGACTTTGACTCAGATCCCGACCAGATGTTCAGGGAAGTTTCCTTTACCTTATGCTGTTTAATTATGTGTCATGGGGACATGCCACAACTTAAAGTGTGGGGTGGGGGATATGTTGTATGTTGTATGTATATGTGTTAGTGTAGTTTGTTTTAGTAGTTAGAGATAGGGGAAAAAATTGAAAAAACATAAAAAAAAAATTAAAAAATTTCGATTTTTCCCGACGATGGATATCATTCCATGGGTTTCTTGAGGGATTAAAATCGAAAGAAAAAGACAAAAGAAATTTTCTTTTGTTAGGTAGTGTATTAATTTCCCCTTGGTTTTTCTTTGTGCCGCGGTTCTTTTTCAAGGGTTTTGTTTGAACCGGGTGTAGTTAATTTTTATTCTTTTTAGGAGTAGGAAACCTTGTGCTATGAAATAAATTGAAATCAATATCTTTTAACTTTGTTATGCCTTGAGAATAGTGAGTGCTTTAGTTGTGACGCTTAGGCTCAGTTTTTGACGCTTTTATAAGTACCTTAAATTGTATGATCTTAACTTTGTTTAAATGCTTTGACTAGAGTGTCTTGATTGTTCCGATCTTGAGTGAGTTATGTGCCATGTGTGTGTGAGGTTTTGTATTATTTATTGCATTGCAGTTGATGTCTAAAACTTGCCCCATGTATTTGCCAAGCGAAATAGTAGTTTTGTTTAGTCTTATAAGTGATTTCTTTGTTGAGCCAGTTATAAGCTTTTGCCCACCTAATTGTTATGTGTCTTAGTTAACTCTGTTGAGCCTGTAATCCTGTTTCTTTGGCAACCACATTACAAGCCTTACCGATTTGTTTGAATTAACCATGTATTTGAACCTTGTTCCTCTCGTAAGCACTTAAATTTGTTATGCACTTTGTAAAAGTTAAAGTGTGAGGTGGTTGGTTTGGCTTTTGAGTGGAACTAATGAAATAAGGAGAAAGGTGCACTGTTTTGAAGAAAAATAAGAGCCACTGAATTGAATAAGAAAAAAATAGTTGTATTGTTGTGCAAAATATTCGTTGATAGTGGTGACTCTTGATGTGATTATGCTTAAAGAAGTAGAGAGTTAATGTATATTGTTTGTGAAGGTGGAGTTATGGTTTGATATAAGTGTGAGGTTTTGAATTGTTAATGTATATATTAAAGTGCTTAGGGAGGTGTAGTCTCTCTTATATCTAAATGTATCCTACCCGTCCCGCAGCCTACATTACAACCAATGAAAGTCCTACTTGATCCTTGATTGAATGAGCTCAATTCATAGAGTAGTACTCTACGGGCAAGCTTATAGTGCATATTTTGTGGCATATGAATGTTGTTTTTTAGAGTGAGCGAATTCTTTCTATCTTGAGTTCCTGGTTGTTCTTAATTCTTATTTTGTTTGGACCTACTCTCTATTGTGGGTGTGAAGGCACTTGATTCATGAAGGAAAAGTAATGTCGTTGACCTCAGTGTTAGAGTAAGTGAGTGGGTTATAAATAATGCATGGTGCTTTTGAGTCAAATCTTGAGGCTAAGATGTTACGGTATTATACTTAATCTATTTTAATTATTCTTGGTGTGATGAGTTATGAGAGTTGTTTAAAAAGGTCGTGTCTATATAAAGTGTAGTTTGATTGCTCGAGGACGAGTAATGGTTTATGTGTGGGGTGTTGATGGTAGGCTATAATCTCGTGTTTTAGTCACTTATTGCACTATAATGTATTGCACTTTTATTGTGTTTGAGCTTTAATCGTTAGTGTTTTGTACTTATTGCGTGTTTATGTCTTTTAGGAGTGGTTTTGAGCTATGTAGATGTTATGAAATGAATTCGAGCTATTTGGAGCTTTGAAGTCTGAGTAAAAGCCTAAGGGATTAAGCGGGGATCGCGTTCGGGGGTCAAAAAGCACGAAAAATCCTTACTTTGAGAAAACTCCACACCCGCGGCGTGCAGTGCATTTTTCTGCTGTCTGGCAGATTTCAACTCTCTGGATTTTCCCACTAATGCCCCGCATGGCGCGACGCCCCATGCAGCGCGCCTGTGCAAATTTTATAGAGTAATTATCCTATTTCGCATAGGAAAAAGTGATTTCGTTTGGGCCCGACCCTACTTGGTATAAATATATGGAAAAACGTTATTTCCTGAACTTTTGACACATAGTAGACCTAAAGAGGCAATGGAGGAGTTGGAGAAACAAAAGCACAAGGAGTTCATCATTCAATCCTCACTCAAGACACGAGTTTGGATCGTTTTATGTTTTTCTTTACTTTAAACATATTTGTGATAAATTACTCCATATGTATGGTGTAGTCCTATTTAGGGTTTGATGGATTTGGTGTATTGATATTTGTTTGTGGATTATAACTCTAGTTTTATGTATGAATCGTTTTGGATAATTATATTGTTGCATCTATATTCACATGTTCATGTAATCGAGAGAGGCATAACTTGTGATATCTTTGCATTACATTGTTGGTTGAGTTAATTAATTCTTATTAGTAATCGAAAGAGTCTAGTTGAATTATTAAGTAAACCTAGTTAGGAGGATAATCGAGAGAGATTCTCCTAAAGACCAATCCACTACGCGTTCTTGCATATCTTCACATGCTTAAATTGGTTCATCTTGTGAGGTTGAGACTTAATCGAGAGAGCATTTTCTACTAAACATTTGAACTAATAATTGAGTGAATTCGAAAGATTCACTTAAACAGTAGAAGTGAAATATCTAGAGTTAGATCCCTAACAATTATTTTGTGTCCGGATGATGCTTCCGGTAAGTTTCGTTTGCTCCAATACCTCCATTGCATGATATTGGCCAAACTTCCTGATCCACCAAAACACGTTTGATTTTAAAATCTAGTACATTTTTAAAGAAATTACTAATGCGTCATTGTGCGCTAGCAACAGTCCGTCTGTGTCCTCCTCCGTGAAAGTGATGTCGTCTTCAGCGACTTCCCAGAGTCTCTTTCTATGGGTTATTGACACCTTCTCTTCTTTGCTGCCGGGAAGGTAACCTCGTTGATCTCGTCCCCCCCCTCCCCCCCCCCCCCCCC